>PVJS01010935.1:7070-46931 GCA_004027185.1 Glis glis
AAAAAAAAAAAAAAAAAAAAAAAGAGTGGTATGTAGAAGTCGACTGCTGAGTGCTTTGTTCCAGGCTGCCTCCGTGGTGGCATCTAGCTCTTCCTCTTCAACAAGCCTCCTTTTATGGATGCTAACCTACTGGCCCAGACCTTGTGCAATGCATAACGTTTTGCTTCTCTCAAGTCAGTGAACTGGCACGTGTCCATTTCCGACTGCTCGCACTTCAATTCCTATAGCTCGGTTCTTGCACAGACGTTTCCCCACACACATTCAGTAGTGGATGGACATAAATTTTCACCAAGACCACTTCTGACACTGGGCTCTGGGATGTTCTCTATTTCCCGGCTCAGCCAGTGTGGAACCTGGCCAAAACCTTCCAGAAGCCTGACCTAACTTCATGCATGCTTGCCTCCTTTCTTCTCTTCTGGAAATCATAAGATTTTCAGAAGAGGCAAAACATACGCATGTACCCAGCGACACTTACTTCATCCCCTTGAAGATGCTGACGTTATTGGTTCTGGAATGGTCAGGAGGGTTGATAAACTTATTGAACCACACCTCATGAGCTGCTGGGAAATTTTGCTCATTTCTTTGACTTGGAAATCTTGTCATGGGAAAATATACTTTTTGGGTTAGATTTTGTTTGGTCCAGATAATTCACTTTTCTTTTTTACCCAGTCCCTGAGCCAGCCACACTTCTTCCTCTCTCTTTCCCTTCTTTCTTATCTGAGAATGCCTGGGTGCTCTGGACTCCTGTGGAAGCACATGACCCCCTGCCCCGAATCTCCCTCTATGGAGAGCCCTTTGAATCACTATCACCTTGCTGCATACATGTGCTGGATGTGCCAACGCCAGCGGGGCTGGAGATGGTCCCTTCACTTGTGTTCTCTTTAGAAGCCAGTTGCACGAGATCTGAGGGCAGGCACCTCACTTGCTAGTCTGCAGCCATGTAGGAAGCATCAGGGGTCAGCCCCCGGGCCTTTCCTCTGATGCCACCTGTGTGTATATTTGACAGTCATTCTGAAAGGAAGGCCTTGTGACAGAAGCCGAGGCCCTGGGAAGCAGGCAGGAAGGAAGAGAGAGAGGAAAGGGATGCTTTCTGGTTGCGCTGTAATTCACACCGCCCTCCGCCAGCCAGCTCACAGGAAGAGGCTATTTGCTTTGGCAACACAACTTCATGGAGATGGAATCAGTCCATGTGAAGAACTGAGTGTTTGCTGAAGTTCTTCCCTTAAGATTTGTTTCTGGACACACTGATTACATCACTGAGGTTTTGGGAGAAAAGTCTTTAGGGGAAAGGACTCCGAGGAAAAAGGGAACTTTACTTTAGAGCCCGTGACAGGAGTAGGAAGCTTAGAGTTAAAGGCCAGCCTCACCTCCCTGTCTGTCCCCTTCCAGCCCTTCCTCCCCCCAGCAGAGAAGATCCTGAAAGTAAAAGCTAACTTTATTTCAGGAGAATGCCTGAGGTACAGTGTGATCAACCAGCTGACTTCAAACGCCTTTTTACCAACTTCAGGAGGCTGAGGTTAGCCACAGTGGGTGTAGCCATATGTGCCTCTGCCTTCCTGTGTTTTCATTTGCTTTTTACTGCTGACACACGGAACACAGAGATGATCCTCTCGTGACATGTGTCTATTTAGTCCATAAAGTCTCCTCTGTTGGCTCAGAGGACTTGGACAATGGCCAACCACAGGAGCTACAAGATGCTCTCCAACGCTGTGTCCCCATGCCTAGTCCTACACACTGGGATGAAGGCAGGGTCCCCTACTTGCAGGACATGTGCCCCTGTGCCAGCCTTGTCATCCCCCCTCCACGTGTTTGGGCTCCCCAGGAGTTCAGGGCCTGATCCAGTATTCTGAAGGTCCTGTGTCCCTCTGGGGTATGACAGGGCTGCTCCATGTTCATAACCCCTTTCTCTGTTTGTACATGCTCTAAGTTGAACCAAAACAAAATAGGAAGCCGACACTGGTCTTCACGCAGAGAACTGATAGGAGTGTAAAACCTTGGTTACCTTTTCCACAAGGTACAGACCTAGACTTTCTCTTCTGCTGCTCTGGGGAAAAAGCAAATGAGGTGCAGCCCCTGAATCACACCCCAGTCAGAGAAGTGAGACATCTGGACTCTTAAGAAACCAGCCTAGTGCCACATGCTGCTGGGTTCCAATACATGGTTTTTAAGACTAGCGATGAGCTGGGTATGGTGGTGCATGCTTGTAATCCCAGTACTTGGAGGATCACAGGTTCGAGGGCAGCCTCAGGAAATAGTGAGACTCTCAGCAACCTAGTGAGACCCTGCTTCCAAATAAAAAATAAAACAGGGCTGGGAGTGTAACTCGAAGGTAGAATGCCTCTGGGTTCAATCCCCAGTGCCACCAAAAAAAAAAAAAAAAAAAAAAGACTAGTACTGAATGGAGACCCTACTTGCTCAATTTATTTATTTTTGTGGTACTGAGGACTGAATTCATCAGGGGCATTCTACCTCCGAGCTACAACCCCATCCTATTTTTATGTTTTATTTTGAAACAGGGTCTCACTAAGTTACGGAGGGCCACATGAGGTTGCTGAGGCTGGCGGTGAACCTGCGATCCTCCTGTCTCAGCCTCCTGAGTACTGGGACTACAAGTGTGCGCCACCACGCCCGGCTCCACTTGCTCATTTTTCCTTTGTAAGTGTGTCTATCTGCTGGGCTCCACATTCACACCTGACATGCCAGCTTTATTACTTTTCCAACTTATATTTTCAGGATGTAGGTAGTCACATCCAGGTCATTTGTGTGCATGTAAGTATGTGAATTCACACTTCTTTTTTTTTTATTTTTTTTATTTTTTTTTGCGGTACTGGGGATTGAACGCAGAGGTGTTCTACCTCCGCGCTACACCCCCGGCCCTATTTTTTATGCTTTATTTTGAAACCGTGTTTCACAAGGTTGCAGAGGGCCTCACTAAGGAGAGAGAGAGAGAGAGAGAGAGCTGAGGCTGGCTGCGAACCCGGATTCTCCGGTCTCCGCCTCCCAAAGTACTGGGATTACAAGCGTGCGCCACCACGCCCGGCAAATTCACACTTCTTTAATCAATGTATCCACATGTTGAGTGCTCTTTCATCTTAATCATAAAAATTAATGTTCTTACAAGCAAATACAAGTTCTGAAAGCTGAGTCTGTGTACACAGTAAGCAATATAGATAATTATGGGTGGGGGGAGCAACAGGATAAAAATAGCCTACCCATTTTCAAAAACATACTTGCCGATCTTAAGAAAATAAGCTAAAGGGCAAGGCCTAGCTTGCATGAGGTCCTAGGTTCAATACCCAGAATAGCAAAATGAAAGTCACAGTAAAGTAACATGGTTGTGACTCGTGATGCTGATGAATGTCAGGCAGGCAGAGGGAACTGCTCTCCTGTCCTGCCTCCTGCCTAGTGGGCCCCCGGGGGACACCAGCCTATCTGTGCTGGGATGTGCTTCCATCTAGTGTTGCCATGAGGATGAGAGGTCGGGTTGCTGTTCTGCCCTCTGTGCATGTGCCCCGGGATGCCATATTTTCCCCATCTGTTTAGAGCTCGGTGCCTGGACCTTCTGGTGTGGTGGGATGCCACCCTCTGGGAAGGGGCCCAGCCCTCGCTCCTTGGCTCCCCTGAGCACAGTGGTTAACTTCATCTTCACCTTCACCCCAAGCAGACACCAGTTCTCGAGGACAAAGCAATAGGCCCAGCCACCTCTGAGTGCTAGTGCTGATACTTAGTGTGGTCCCTGGGATGGGAGTGGAGTTTCAACAGGTCAACTTAACACAGGCACATGTGGCTAATGCACATGGGTCCTGGGGATCAACGTGTCCTGCTACGACATGCCCTGAAAGGTGCCAGCTCCAGTGTGGCCTCTGCTTGACCGTGGCCAACAGGGCACTGTTTCTCTGGAGAGTGCTGGTCACTGGAAAGCCTAGGGTGCCATTCCCTTCATCTCCTTTCGCTGGTGCATACCACATTCTATCCCCTGCTGTGATTTGTCTTATGTTATTTACTCAGCAAGTAATTACTGAGTGCCTCGGGGGGCCATGATCAATAGGTGGGATAAGCTCCAGCCCCAGGGAGCCTGTCCTGTAGAGGGAGGGGCCAGGAGTGAGAGGGGGAGGAGGCTACGTGCCGTGAGACAGGTAAGGATGTACATGACTCTAAGCTGAGCTGTGAAGGACCAGGGACAGCAGGAGCCCTTTCTCCCCAGGGTTGGTCAAGGCAAGGGATAGCAGTGTGAGGAAAAGTCCAGAGCAGGGAGATGTGGCACCTCAGAGGAGTAGAAAGGGCAGGTGCAGCTGAGTTAGGGAAGCCACGGGTGGTGCGGAGGAAACGTGGGGCCAGGCAGAGCCACCAGGCCAAGGTGTGTAGTCACATTCTAAGGAAATAGGAAGAGGCAAGGCATGTTCTATGAAGATCTTGGTTGGGCTGTGGGAGGAGCATGTCAGATACTTCAGTGTCCTCAATGAGGTCAGCCAGCACAGCCACAGAACCTGGAGACGCGGAAGCACGTCCCTTGCTGCGCACCCAGCTTCAGGCAAGTGCTTGGTAACTGCAGAATCTAAACAGCTGCACTTCAATCTGTTGACATGATTCATTATGAAACATCCACACGAAGGAATCAATGCAGCACCTGTGACTCCTGCTATGTGCCAGGACGACCCTGAGAAGTCCCTGCCCAGCCCAGAGGAGATTCCTCTCCATGCTGTGCCAGCCACACCCACGTTTTCCTAAGATTCAGCTTGTTGCCCTAAGCCTGTATTTGCACTACGTGCGTCCCTCGTGATGTCTCCTGGGCCATGTCATCTGGGACACCCTGGTGATGCACTGCTTACACCTCTGCCCAGGAATCTCTCCTCCCTCCTGTCTTGCAGTCCTTTGCTGGCTGTCCACTGCGGGTGCGCATTTCAGAGGTGGCTGTTTGGGGCCATGACTGTGCACGAGTTTCATTTGGTAATACTCCTGGGAGTGGAATTGCAGGCCCCAGGGTCACATCTCTCCATTCCTGCATGATCTCTTTGGTGAGGGCAGGTTCCCCCTGTTTTGCATGTGGCAACACTTGGTGTTTGCTCACTTGCTAAGTTTTCCAGTTAAGGAAGGCATCTCAGTCCTTTCCAGAAGGTTCAGAGTCAAGCTTTCAATCAAGTTCTTACAGCTCACAAGTCTCCAGAGAAAATTTCTTGTAAGCAATTACCTGTAGACCCTCCCTTTATGCATCGGTGATACAAACTGAACTCAAGTCAGATGAGGGTGCTGTGCAGCGGGGTTGGGGAGGGAGGGAGCCGGCCCTACGTGGCTGGCCTGCTGGGGGGGGGCATCACAGGGCTCCCTGGCCTGCCAGGCCTCTGCTTCTGCCCCACCCTCCTCCCTCTTACTGCCATGGCTCCCATTGGGTCTGACACCTTCCTAGGCCCTCTCTGGGCAAGTCCCAGCTGCAGGGAAGGGTGGCAGGGCCATCTGGGCCAGCTTTTGAGCAGCAACATGGGGGGACTCTCTTCCACCCCTGTCATCTGGGTTTCTAGCCCAATTAAGACCTGAAATTCTGCTGGTGCTGCCTTCCCTAACACACTGTCCTGCTAATTTTAGTTGATACATTCTGGGCAGACAACCTCGATTTTCCTACTGTAAGAATGAACAAAATCAAGTCATTGGTGTTCCTTAAAGAAAGCTATAAAATCTGGGCGTGGGGGCGCATGCCTATAATTTCAGTACTTGGGAAGCTGAGACAGGTGGATCCCAGGTTTGAAGAGCTGGGGGTGTACCTTGGAGGTAGAATGCCCCGGGTTCAATCCCCATTACCAAGAAAAAAAGTGAGACACAGGAACACACTCGTATTAACAGGGACAACATGTCTGCTCACGATGGCCCTTCAGTCCTAGCGATCACCTGGTTTCCTTAGGAAACCAAATCATGCATAGGCCTGTGTATTCCCAAAGCAAAGAGCAGCATCAACAGACAGAGAGACAGGCAGAAAGAGACAGACCTGCCTCCTCTGCCCTGGTGTCAGACTCTGGAAAGAAGAGAGAAGAAATGGAAGAAAAAGCAGATGCAGAAGGGGAGGTGAGAGAGAAATTCTGAAACTAGACTCTTCTCAGAAGTGAGAGAGGGAATCAGACACACCAAAAAGAGATGGGAACTAGGCCCCAGCCTCACCCCTGCCTCCTCCCTGGGTGCACAGGCTCCAGGCTACCTTCAGCTCTACAAGAAAATCTCTACTTCCTCTGAGAGCAAAGCCATGGACAAAAAAACCCTTAAGAACAGGAATTCAGATTAGTTAAATACCACTGTTTCTAGACCAGATTTAGGAAATATGTGTGTTTGATTTTGCCTTGAACTAATTAAGCATTTATAAAAGTCAGAGGTAAGCCGGGTGTGGTGGTGCATGCTTGTAATCCCAGTACTTGGGAGGATGAGACAGGAGGATCTGGGTTCATGGCCAGCCTCGGCTACTTAGGCCCTCCGCAACTTAGTGAGACCCTGTTTCAAACTAAAGAATAAAAAAATAGGTCTGGGGTGTAGCTCAGAAGTAGAATGCCCCTGGGTTCAATCCCCACTACCGCAAAAAAAAAAAAAAGAGGCAAATTTAACCCCAAATTACTATGGGGTCTGTCTGGAGATTAGGACGGCAGTGAGGCATGGGTGCTGTGGGCAGAAAAAGGTCTTGCACCTGGCAAATTCTGGAAAAACACCCAGGAACCACTGTCTCCTCCTGCAGCTACCCAGAGTTATTCCCTGTCCACAGTCCCCAGGTCCAAAGGTCGTAAGAGTCCATAGAAGGCCCAACAGCAAGTGGCTCAGCACCCATCCCAGGAGGATGGAGGCTGGGGAGAGGGTGAAGCTTGCCTTCTGGGGGGCTCTGGACCCCAGAACTCAGAGCAGGCTCCTGAACACTTCTCTCTGCTCATAGGCTTTGTGCTGGTCATCGGGCTGGTGACATTCTACAGAATTGGCCCCTACACCAATCTGTCCTGGTCTTGCTACCTGAACATCGGTGCCTGCCTTCTGGCCACGCTGGCAGCTGCCATGCTCATCTGGAACATTCTTCACCGGAGGGAGGACTGCATGGCACCCCGGGTGATTGTCATCAGCCGCTCCCTAACGGCGCGGTTCCGCCGTGGGCTGGACAACGACTATGTGGAGTCTCCATGCTGAGAGTCACCCTTCTCAGGACTTCACCTGTGAATAGCCACTATAACAGAACAGTCTAGAAACCAGGGGGCTCTCCCAGCCCCTGTGTGTGCAAAGGTGTGGGACAAGTCTGGATTACCTATATATACATATGTACAATACTCATGTATATTTACTATGTTATATATGAATATATTATATGTTTATATATTATGTGGGCTACTCTACACCCAACATACTCTTCCTTGGCCAGCACGACGTGGCTTCACATCAGACCCGTTTCCAGGGTGGAGACTAGAACCTGAGATGGGGGAGGAGGCAGTACGGATGCCCTGCTCTACTCTGTTTGGGATTAATTTATTCTGCATCTGCTGAGAGGGGATCTGTGGTTACATTTTACTCTTGTAAAGCAGAACACCCAGAAAGTTTCTCATGAAGTGTCCATGATATTCCTTGCATGAATCAGAATTTATAACCAGATAGTAATGGTTTTATGCCAGAATCAGGTTAGTAATATACATTTTGCTCCAGATATTTTTTCTAAGTTAAAATAAATGCAAATCTCTTAACTGTCTAAAATTTGTGTTATTCATCCATACTGTCAAATGGGGGATCAGTTTTTCTGTGAGATTTGTGGGCTGATGTTAAAAACTGGTGGGAGCACATGACTTTATCCATGGCTTTGTGCAACTGGGTCTTGGAACTACATGTTCCTGCGGACTCTGAAAGGTGTGGTCCTGGGATGGCAGAGCACAACAGGCGGAGAAGGGATGTCTGTTGGCTCTTCCCTGCTGGAAACTTTCAGCCTCTCTAGCAAGTGCTCGGTGGGCTGTGGAATGCCAGCAGAGGCCTCTCTGCCTCCAACGGGCCTGTCCCTCAGCCTGGAAGTCCTCAGGCTGGGCAGGAAACATCTGAGGTTAGGTACTTCAGGGGGTCAAAACTGGCCCACAAGCCAGGCGTGGTGGCGCACACTTGTAATCCCAGTACTTTGGGAGGCGGAGACCGGAGGATCTGGGTTCGTGGCCAGCCTCAGCTCTCTCGCTCTCTCTCTCTCTCTCCCTGTCTCTCTCTCTCTCTCTCTCTCTCCTTAGTGAGGCCCTCTGCAACTTCGTGAGACCTGGTTTCAAAATAAAGTATAAAAAATAGGGCCGGGGGCATAGCGCGGAGGTAGAACGCCCCTGCGTTCAATCCCCAGTACCGCAAAAAAAATGGCCCACAGAACTCAGGGCTATGGACCATGCCTGTACCCAGGGTCCTGGTGCCTGGCTACATGCTGCTCTGACAGGGTGCTGCCCTGCTTAACCGTGGCCGCCAGGAGGCTGAAGAGGAAATAGACACTGGACCTGACGCTGGTAGGAATGCGCCAGGCAGAGTAAGACCCACCGTCTGGCTGCTCTTCTGCTAATGAATGTTTGCCTAGCTCTGTTCCTTTTTTTTTCTTTTTTTGTGGTACTGGGGTTCAAACTCAGGGGCATTCTATCTCCAAGTTATACCCCAGCTTTTTAAATTTTTTGTTTGGAAACAGGGTCTCATTAGGTTGCTGAGAGTCTATGTTGCTGAGGCTGTCCTTGAACCTGTGATCCTCCTACCTCAGCTTCTTAAGTACTGGGATTATAGGTATGTGCCACCATGCCCGGCTTTAACTCGGTTACTTTTACTCTTCTAATGAAACTAAGGTAATAAGTCTGGATTCTGAAGCCCATATTGTGCCAGGAATCTGTCATTAGAATCAATGGTGAAATGGGTCAGTCCTTTAAAATACATAAAGTGACTGATAATGACTGAAAAGCAATTATGGACCAACCACCTATGATGCACTCGGCACACAGTATAGAAACGACCAGCCTCTGTCCACAATAAGCACACTGCCACCAGCCTCTCCCCCAAGACTTTTTCCTACAAGGGATTTTTATTTCTAATGATATGCTCAAAGTAACTGTTTTTATTAAGTAAAAGTACACTAAACAGCCACGCTGGTCTCGCAGGATGGCGGACTAGGATCTCGGGCCCACCTGAGTATTTCGAAGGTGCCTCTGTCTCACACAATCACCACTGCGGGGGATACCTGCTCTTCTACTGTACACTGCAGAAGACAGTTCTACAGTACCACTCTCCCATAATTTTTCTACCCTTCTGAAATTAAACTCCGCCAAATGCTCTTGTGAAGACTGAGTTCCCTCAGGAATGGAGGAAGGTACTGGTCGACGGCCCTTGACTGGCTGCTTCTTTCACAGTGATGACAATCGCATTTGCACCGTGCTGTGTTTAGTACGTATTTATCAAAACTAGTTAGCAATATTTAGCAATTGTAGAACTTTCAATCAGAAGTATCTTTTTTATTTTATATTCTAATCAGAAGTATCTTGATCTTTAAAATAAATGAAAACAAATAACAGCCTGGAGGCTCAAAGGACCACCCAGATGCTGAGAGACAGACTTACCTGCTTCTGCCCAACTCACCTACTGTGTGGCACAGTGAGTCAGGCACATCATGGTATCCCTAAGCTTGGTGGCATTTAATTGAGTGAATAGACCATTAAATACACCATAATAAGCCAGGTGCAGTGGTGCATGCCTATAATCCAAGTACTTGGGAGGCTGAGACAGGAGGATCCTAGGTTTGAGGCCAGCCTCAGCAACTTAGTGAGACCCTCCTCAACTTAGTAAGACCCTGTTTCAAAATAACAAAATGAAAAGGGCTGTGGGTGTAGCTCAGAGATCGAATGCTCCTGAGTTCAATTTCCAGTATCAAAAAACAAAAGCAAAAACAAAAAAAAACCAACAACACAGCCGGGCGTGGTGGCGCATGCTTGTAATCCCAGTACTTTGGGAGGCGGAGACCGGAGGATCCGGGTTCGCGGCCACCCTCAGTGCTCTCTCTCTCTCTCTCTCTCTCTCTCCTTAGTGAGGCCCTCCGCAAAATAAAGTATTAAAAATAGGGCTGGGGGTATAGTGCGGAGGTAGAACGCCCCTGCGTTCAATCCCTGGTACCGCAAAAACAAAACAAAACAAAACAAAAAAACCCCAACAACATAAAAACCCACCATGACACAACCACAGAAGAGTTAATGATTTTAAAACTTAACTGAGCCACGTGTGGTGGCGCATGCTTGTAATCCCAGTACTTGGGAGTCTGAGACAGGAGTATCACAGGTTTGTGGACAGCCTTAGCAACTTAGTGAGGTTCTCAGCAACCTAGTGAGACCCTGTTTCCAAATAAGAAATAAAATCGGTCTGGGGGTGTAGCTCGAAGGCAGAATGCCTCTGGGTTCAATCCCTAGTACCCAAAAGATAAATAAACAAATAAAACGTAACTGAGAGTCAGGTGTGGTGGTATACACCTATAATCCCAGTACTTGAGAGGGTGAGACAGGAGGATTACAGGTTGGAGGCCAGCCTCAGCAACTTAGTGAGACCCTGTTTCAAAATAAAAATGAAAAGAGCTAGGAGTGTAGCTCAGAGGTAGAATGCCCCCGTATTCAATCCCCAGTCTCCCTCTCAAAAAAAAAAAAAAAAATCTAACCGAGAAGGAAAACATGGAGAAAGTAAATACTTAAAGAGAAGCGTGTCATCTCTTAACATCTCAGTGAATGAAAGCCTTACCTTTTGATGAGTTTGATAGATTTGAAAGCTTCGTCCATGTCTCCGACGGTGATGAAGAAGCTGAAGTTGAGCATGGCATCTCGAGTGGGCTTGTCGCAGTCCTCCAGCCCCACAAAGTCTCGTAAGGGTCTCCTGGCCACCATCTGGGGGATGTGATGGTTCCCAGAATCCATCCTGTCTTCTCTGTCTTCTTCTCCAGGCTAAAGAACAAAGGCCCTGTTTATTTGTCAGTTCGTATATAAAGGTAATGTCTCTATCTAAGTCTCTTCCTCTAGATTAACCTCAGTCATGGGGAAAATCCACCTGGAGACAGGCATAGGTATTCAGCCACAGGCCAAGCGGTCTCTTTAGGGTCTTGGAAAAACTTTATTGTCACTGGGAATTGATGATAATCCTTGTCCTAGTTTCAGATGATGGGTACACAAAGGCTGTCCAGGTGTGAACTTGTTTTTCAGCCTCTAACTAAGGTCAGATTCTCAACACTTAAAAATGGCTATTACTGCTCCCATCTTGCAGGTGTGTTTTATTAACCATAGCACTTTTTACCAGCTTGAGATCAAGACAGACACACATACATCTCCAGGAGGTCTCTTAAAATCAAAGAGCAGTACTCTGACTTTAGGGAGAAGTTTCCAAAACAATAACCTACAGGAGTTTTGTACCTTCTACTGTTTTTTCCAGAAGCACTGTCAACTTAGTACAGTGCTCCCCAAACAGTCACCCAAAGAGGGAGGTTGCAATACACAATGTGCTGGACCGTGGTCCCTTTGCTGGCCTCAGCCTCTGCACCTGCTCTGCACCTCCGTGCCCAGCCTGCCCTCTGGTGCCGCAGCACCCACTTCTCTCTGCAGCACTCCCCTGTACATCGACTGACACCTATGACTTCTTAAGGGGTAACTCTGGTCACCATCCCCCTCAGCGCCATTCCCAAGAGCTGCTCGATCTCACTGCTGCTTTCCAGGCTGCCTGCAGCCCCAGTGAGCAGGCCGGGGAGAAGGCAGGCTTGACCTAGGCTTCAGATAACCAGTGGGACTTGTCAGGCCCTGCTGTGGCTGGGGAGGCCCTCCAGGTATAGCACAGAGCACAAGGGTGCCGAGGCTGGAGGCAGCCATGGGTCAGGGCCGCTTGAGTTTAGGGGCCGTGGATATCTGTCACTGGGTCACACCAGGGAGAAGGCTGAGGAGGTTGGACTAATTTTGCATTGAGTGGGAAACTGAGAAAATGTATATAAAACAACAGGAATTCCTCCTGTTCTGGTTTAATACACTGCAAGGATGTGCCAGCCTTCCCATGGACAATACCACCGGCCTCTGTGAGGGCCTGATGCAAACCCAGTCTGTGGTGTGACCATGTGGGATTTTCCCATGCGTTCACCACACCCTGCTCACTTGCTGTGGCTCTAGTTTTGGGTCTTCATCGCAGCTCTGTGAGGCAGAGACTGTTTATCCCATGTCACAGCAGACTGCAACAACATGCCACAGTCACATGTTGCAGGCTCTGGGGGCCAAGAGCCGTTGGACTCTTGGCCTATTTTCCTCAAATCTGGGTGCTGGATACATGGGGAAACAAGGCTGAGGAATTTGCATGCAAGCAAATAATCAGAGTAAGGGCAGCTTGTAAAGGAGTGAAAAGGACTTCACAGGTTGAACTAATACTACTCCCTGTGTTGCCAATGTAGGTCAGCTCAGCATCTTCTGTATGTAAACATCAGGAGCAGAGCCTGTGTCCCCGGTCCAGGCCAGGCCCAGAGCCAAAAGGCTCTGCCAAGTTCTCTAGGTGATGTGGCACTCTGCTCAAACAGAGTTGGCACTGGTACCTCTGCGGCCCCAAAAAGCCCCTCGTGTGGGTATGCAGACCAGGCGGAAAGCGTCAGTGCATGAGCAACACAGCTTACAATGCAGGAAGAAAAGGGTCTTGGGAAACTACAGAGTCAAAAGGTGACAAAAGCCCTAATCTGGGGCTCCGTACTTACAACTGCGTCATACATGCCTCCTCTCTGGAACAACAACTATGAGAGTGGGCACAGAAAGGAAGATGAGAATGAGAGAGAAAAAGAAAAGATGCATGAATGTGCGGAAGAAACAAAAACCAACAGGGTGAAACTAATGGGGAGAACTCAGTAGAATTTAAAAGACTTAGCCGGGCGTGGTGGCACACACTTGTAATCCCAGTACTTGGGAGGCTGAGACTGGAGGATCCTGGTTCGCGGCCAGCTTCAGCTACTTAGTGAGGCCCTCCGCAATTTAGTGAGACCCTGTTTCAAAATAAAGAATAAAAAAATAGGGCTGGGGTGTAGCTCAGAGGTAGAATGCACCTGGATTCAATCCCAGTACCGCAAAAAAAAAAAAAAAGACTTTTCTCAACATTTTTTGTTGTGGTAGTACTAGGGTTTGAACTCATTGGCATTCTACCTCTGAGCTACACCCCCAGCCCCATTTTTTATTCTTTATTTTTGAAACAGGGTCTCACTAAGTTGCAGAGGACCTCACTAAGTAGCTGAGGCTGGCCGTGAACTTGCAATCCTCCTGTCTCAGCCTCCCAAATATTGGGATTACAAGCGTGTGCCACCATGCCCGGCCCAACTTTTTGAGGTCTCAAATCAAAGAGAAATTAAAGCACATAGAGAAACAAAATAAGAATGAAATTCAGAGAAATGCCAGCCTGGTGGTACTAATCTACTTAAGATAAGGCAAATAAGGAAACCTACCCAGACAGGGCAGGGACTCCCTGAGTTTGGCAAATCACACCAACACTTTCCCAATCTTCACAAAGATCAACTCCATTTTAACGCACATAAACGTGTAACATACAAACAGCCCATATGCCAGCCTCAAATGGCCCTGTGATACTGCCTGACATGCAGCTTGGTAAACTGGAACCCCAAATGCACCAGACTTATTCTTGCTTCCAGTGCATGCACTATATTGTTTTTTTTTTTTTTTGCGGAACTGGGGCTTGAACCCGGGGCAGTCTACCTCCAAGCTACACCCCCAGCCCTATATTTTATTCTTTATTTTGAAACAGGGTCTCACTAAGTTGCGGAGGGCCTCACTAAGTAGCTGAGGCTGGCCGCAAACCAGGATCCTCCGATCTCAGTCTCCCAAGTACTGGGATTATAAGTGTGCGCCACCACACCTGGCTCAGTGCATGCATTGTTATATCGGCAGGACTGGCAGAGCTCAGAACCAGAGCCATGCACACTCCTGGTCACTTAACTGTCACAGATCAAGGGGCAGCACCCCTTCCGCCCCATGTCCTTTATGCAACCTCCTTTTATTAATTAATTAATTAATTTAGTTATTTTTTGTGGTACTATGGATTGAACTCAGAGGCATTTTACCTTCAAGCTATACTCCTACCCCTTTTTATTTTTTGTTTTGAAACAGGGTCTTGCTAGGTTGTTAAGAATCTCGCTAAGTTGCTGAGGCTATCCTTGAGTCTGTGATCCTCCCGTCTCAGCCTCCCAAGTACTAGGATTACAGGTGGGCACCACCACACCCAGCCAGGGTTCTTTCTCTTTTGGGGGGGTACTGGGGATTGAACCCAGGGGCATTCTACCTCTGAGCTATACCCCTAGCCTTATTTTATTCTTTATTTTGAAACAGAGTCTCACTAAGTTGTGGAGGGCCTCACTAAATTGCCGAGGCTGTCCTTGAACCTGCGATCCTCCTGTCTCAGCCTCCCAAGTACTGGGATTACAAGTGTGTGCCATCATGCCCAGCTCAGGGTTCATTTTTCCCCCCCTGGAACTGGGGATTGAACCCAGGGACATTTTACCTCCAAGCTATACCCCCAGCCCTATTTTTTATTCTTTATTTTGAAACAGGGTCTCACTAAGTTGTGGAGGGTCTCACTGAGTTGCTGAGGCTGGCTGCGAACCTGCGATCCTCCTGTCTCAGCCTCCCAAGTACTGGGATTATAGGCATGACTGACCATGTCTGGCTAAGCCACTACTTTTCATCTTTCCCAGCATAGCTGGCCTCAGTGTCTGCGGAGTTTCAGGCAGGTGACAAATCATAGCAGATGGTTGAACTGGTTTAACAGGAGGTGAGGTTGGGGAACCTGGACAGCTAACTCACCCTTCATTTCCCTGAAGATGCTTGGAAGAACCCAGCCAGGCAAGGGGGAAGAACAGAGAATACCTGCATAGAGTTCATGGACTCACACCTTTTTCGTGAAGTAATAATGGGGTACTTCCATCCCCAGAAGCGCCTGGTAGGTGGGAGGCCGGGGGAAGCTGTCGTGGAGCAAGAAGCCATGTTCTTCGGAAATAAAGAATGACAGAATCAAGACGTCTTCCTGGCAGAGAAAGGACACATTGTTCTGTTTTTAATTCAGCAATATAATTTTCAAAATTTTTTTCAAATTTCCATTTTCACTGTCTGAGAGTTTGTATAATCCAGAGAAAACAGAGAGGAGTGCACGTATACAGAGAGCCAACTTTTCTCCACAGGGCACGTGGCCACCATGTCCGGCTCTACCTGGGCTTCTCAACTCTTATCTACTCCCTCTGGAAGACTGAGATGTCTTCCCGAAGTATGCACCCCAGCCAGACTGTGACCAGATCCCTGAGTGACTCATTGTTCCTGCCTGAGCTGTGATGGGACTCGAAAGGGTGCTAGCCAGGTATGGTGGCACATGCTTGTAATCCCAGTACTTGGGAGGCTGAGACAGGAGGATTGAATGTTCATGACCAGCCTCAACAATTCAGTGAGGCCCTCTGCAACTTAGTGAGACTCCATTTAAAAATAAAAAATAAAGCCGGGCGTGGTGGCGCACGCTTGTAATCCCAGTACTTTGGGAGGCGGAGACCGGAGGATCTGGGTTCGCGGCCAGCCTCAGCTCACGCACGTGCTTTATCTCTCTCTCTCTCCGTCTCTATCTCTCTCTCTCTCTCTTCCTGTCTCTCTCTCTCTCTCTCTCTGTCTCTCTCTACTTAGTGAGGCCCTCCGCAACTTCGTGAGACCCGGTCTCAAAATAAAGTATAAAAAATAGGGCCGGGGGCGTAGCGCAGAGGTAGAACGCCCCTGCGTTCAATCCCCGGTACCGCAAAAATAAATAAATAAATAAATAAATAAATAAATAAATAAATAAATAAATAAAAAATAAAAAATAAGCCGGGCGTGGTGGCACACTCCTGAAATCCCAATACTTGGGAAACTGAGACAGGAGCACTGCAGGTTCGAGGATAGCCTCAGCAAGTAGTGAGACAATTCATCAACCTAGTGAGACTCTGTTTCAAAATAAAAATAAAATAGGACTAGGGGTATAGCTCGGAGGTAGAATGCCCCTGGGTTCAATCTCCAGTATGAAAATAAATAAATAGAGCCAGGCATGGTAGGCAGGCTTGTAATCCCAGTACTTGGGCAGCTGAGACCAGAGGATTGCAAGTTCACGGCCAGCCTCAGCTACTTAGTGAGGCCCTCTGCAACTTAGTGAGACCCTGTTTCAAAATAAAGAATAAAAAATAGGGCTGGTGGTGTAGCTCAGAGGCAGAATGTCCCAGGGTTCAATCCCCAGTACTGCAATAAAATAAATAAATAAATAAATAAATAAATAAATAAATAAATAAAAATAAAAATAAATAAAATAGGGATGGGGGTGCAGCTCAGAGGTATCAGAGGTAGAAGGCCAGGTTCAATTCCCAGCACCAAAAAAAAAAAGATGGGGTTGTCCCATGTCAATCTGTGGAACAGCTTTCAAGGTATAGAGATGCTTCACATGGTGTGACATGTGAGGCTGTCACAATCCACATGAATGGATTTTCCCAGTAACTCTCCTATAGCCACATCATGAAGACCCTATGCCTGGTAAATGGTCACTGAGTGTGTCTAAACACACGACACAGCAAAGTGACAGGTACCGTGGGGCCAGCGTTGTCCTCGGCATGGAGCTGCTTGTCTGCAGCCTGTGACTGGGCTCCCATCACCTCCTGCACAGCCTCACACACGAAAAGTCGGGGCTCACTCTGATCCCAGAAATGGCTCACAGGAACACGATTCACCAGTCTCTCATCTGCAAATACGTGGCTCCTAAAAAGAAGGGAAGATCTGTCTCGAACTCTGAGAAGAGCATTCCTGCTACCACCTCCCCACACCCAGGCAGGAGGGCCCGTCACTGCCACCAGGCTGTGGTCTCCCTTTGCAGGTGCTCAGCTTCTGGAGCACCTTTTTTTTGGTCCTGGAGATTGATCCCAGGGGCATTCTACCTCTGAGTTAAACCCTAGCCCTATTTTATTTAATTTTTTAAATTTTGAAACAGGGTCTGGCTAAATTACAGATGGCCTCATTAAATTGCTGAGGCTGACTTACGCATGCACGCGCGGGCGCGCGCACACACACTCTCTCTCTCTCTCCCTGTCTCTCTCTCTCTCTGTGTCTCTCTCTCTGTCTCTACTTAGTGAGGCCCTCCGCAACTTCGTGAGACCCGGTCTCAAAATAAAGTATAAAAAATAGGGCCGGGGGCGTAGAGCGGAGGTAGAACACCCCTGCGTTCAATCCCCGGTACCGCAAAAAAAAAAAAAATTGCTGAGGCTGACCGCGAACCTGGGATCCTCCTGACTCAGCCTCCCAGGTACTGGCTTACTTTAGAGCACCTTTGTACTCTACATTGTCATGCATTTGTTGGAACATACTCTTCCCGACTTTGAGAACCTGACTGAAAGCATCCTGGTGAAGTCCAGTTTGAGGGATACAGAACATCCTTTGCCAGGGTGGGCTCTGGAGGTCTTATGGAGGGTCCAGGACCCACCCAAAAAGGTCATTTTTCTTTTCCAGGACTAGCAGGACAGTAGTCCCTGCTGGGCAGCATAAATACCACAGCTCAGTAAGCAGGGACCCGGGTTCAAGTCCCAGAGGTGACCCTGCATGATGTTGCCCATTTTATCCTGGCCCTCTCATCTCTAAAATTCCATGTTTATGGGCCCAGAACTCCATGCAGGAAGGCAAAAATGAACTGGGTGTTTAAGAATGGATAAATTTCAAAAGAGGGCAGGTGTCTGAGGTGAGAGAGATGGTCTCATCTGCCACTCGAAAAGGAATATGGTCAACTCAGGGCTGAAGGGTGGTTTTACTGGCTCACTGGCTCATGGTAGCTAGGCAGGAGGGTGGGATCTGGTCCTACAGGAAACTAACATCCCTCACGGATGTCCCTGGCACCAACAGTGGAGGTGTGCCCACAGACTGCATCCTGCTCTAGCACTGTGTGGAAAGTGGGGCAGATAGGACAAGCACGGTGTTTTGATCAAAGCAATTACTGAGTGCCCAGAGGGTGCCAGACATAAGCTAGTTCTTTTGAAGTGAGACCAGCCTGGCAAGGGATACAGAGGGAACAGAAGGAAGACTGTCACCCCGTGTAAGGGAAGCCACGAATAGCAGGAAGAGTCAAAAGAAAAAGGCTTTTTTTTTTTTTTTTTTGCGGTACCGGGGATTGAACGCAGGGGCGTTCTACCTCCGCGCTACGCCCCCGGCCCTGTTTTTTATACTTTATTTTGAAACCGGGTCTCACGAAGTTGCGGAGGGCCTCACTAGGGAGAGAGAGAGAGAGAGAGAGAGAGAGAGAGAGAGAGGTGAGGCTGGCCGCGAACCCGGATCCTCCGGTCTCCGCCTCCCAAAGTACTGGGATTACAAGCGTGAGCCACCATGCCCGGCTAGAAAAAGGCTTTTTTAAGACAGGCGTGGTGGCGCACGTCTGTAATCCTAGTACTCAGGAGGCTGAGACAGGAGGATCACAGGTTTGAGGACAGTCTCAGCAAGTAGTGAGACTCTCATCAACCTAGAGAGACCCTGTTTCCAAATAAAAATAAAATAGGGCTGGGGGTGAAGCTTGGAGGTAGCATGTCCCTGGGTTCAATCCCTAGTGCCACACACACACAAAAAAAAAAGAAAGAAAAATTAAAAGAAAAAGAAAAAGAAAAAGAAAAAGAAAAAGGCTTTTGTGTGTGTGTGGTATAGGGATTGAACCTATGGTCATTTTTTTTTTTTTTTTGGTGGTACCGGGGATTGAACGTAGGGGCGTTCTACCTCTGCGCTACATCCCCCGCCCTATTTTTTATACTTTATTTTGAAACCAGGTCTCACGAAGTTGCGGAGGGCCTCACTAAGGAGAGAGAGAGAGAGAGATGGAGAGAGAGTGAGAGAGCTGAGACTGGCCGCGAACCTGTATCCTCCGGTCTCCGCCTCCCAAAGTACTGGGATTACAAGCGTGCGCCACCACGCCCGGCCGAACCTATGGTCATTTTACCTCCAAGCTACACCACAGCCCTATTTTATTTTTTATTTTGAAACATGGAGTCACTAAATTGCTAAGGACCTCACTAACTTACTGGGGCTGGCCTCAAACCTGTAATCCTCATGTTGCAGCCTCCTAAATACTGGGATTACAGATATGCGCCACCACGCCTAGCTGATGAACTAAGACATTTCACAAGCAGGGCGTGGTGGCGCATGCTAGTGATCCCAGTACTTGGGAGGATCCCAGGTTCGCGGCCAGCCTCAGCTACTTAGTGACACTCTCTGCAACTTAGTGAGACCCTGTTTCAAAATAAAGAATAAAAAATAGGGCTGAAGGTTTAGCTTAGAAGTAGAATGCTCCTGGGTTCAATCCCCAGTTCGCAAAAAAAAAAAAAAAAGTCATTTCACAAGAAAAACTGGGGCCTTGGGTCACAGACTGTAGGGATTAAAGGAAAGGATAGAGGCTCGGTGGGGTGGCACATGCCTGTAATCCCAGTCTTTGAGAGGCTGAGACAGTAGGATTGAAGGTTCGAAGTCAGCCTCAGCAACTTAGTGAGGCTGTCAGCAACTTAGTGAGACCCTGTTTCAAAATAAAAAAAATATAGGTCTGAGGGTGTAGCTCAGAGGCGAATGCCCCTGGGTTCAATCCCCAGTACCATATAAAAAAAAAAAAAAAGAAAAAAGAAAAAGAAAAAGAGAGCCGGGTGTGGTGGTGCAGGCTTGTAATCCCAGTACTTGGGAGGCTGAGACTGGAGGATCTGGCTTTGCAGCCAGCCTCAGCTACTTAGCGAGGCCGTCCACAACTTAGTGAGACCCTGTTTCAACATAAAGGATAAAAAATAGGGCTGGGGGTAAAACTGGGGTAGCTCGGAGGTAAAATGTCCCTGGGTTTAATCCCCAGTACCACCAAAAAAAAAAAAAAATGAAAGAAAGGATAGTTCTGAGGTTTTAAACCTGGGTGGTCAAGAGGGATGCTGTGGTGAGAACTGGAACTCTGGAAAGTGGCTATGGCTGTGTCGTGTCCCCTGAGGGCAAGACACTCAAGGGCAGGTGTTCTGAGGTAGGTTAGGCAGGAAGTGGAGACAGGATTGTTCAACTGTGGGTGCTAGCAGGGGTGCGAAGTTGAGTCTACCAGGTGAAAGAGAGTTCTAAGAGAAGGATATGATGAGGCAGGCATATGGTCAAGAAAGGCAAAGAGGGTTCAGGGAAGCTGGACAAGAGGAGGTGCATTGGGAAGGAGGGATCTGTTAAAACTAGCAAAAATGGGGCTGAGGGTGTACCTTAGTGGTAGGATGCTTACCTAGCATGCACAAAGCCCTGGGTTCCATCCTCAGCACAGGGGAAACAAACAAACAAAAACAAACAAACAGACAAACACAGCCGGGCATGGTGGCACACGCTTGTAATCCCAGTACTTGGGAGGCTGAGACAGGAGGATTGCAGGTTCGCGACCAGCCTCAGCTACTTAGTAAGGCCCTTCGCAACTTTGTGAGATCCTGTTTCAAAATAAAGAATTAAAAATAGGTAGGGCTGGGGGTGTAGCTTGGAGGTAAAATGCCCCTGGGTTCAATCTCCAGTACCGCAAACACACACACACGCACGCACGCACGCACGCACGCGCTTCCATGAACTGCCAACCCAAGCCTAGAGGTTTCCGTGTACACGTTTCTGCTCTGCTGTTTCTTCACCGCTCCTGTCCCCAGACCCGAGCTACACTGCTTCTCCAGGGACAAGGAGGCAGGATCTACTTGAGCATCCCTCTGCATATTGCTTGCTTTCCTGTCTTACTTCAAACAGAATCAATGTGGACAACAGTGCAATAGTGTAAAGCACTTGAAGTCCTATGACTATGTTCTCAGTAGCAGAAGTAACTATAAATATATGTTGTATTTTCTGTGGTGCTGGGGATTGAACCCAGGGGCAGACTATCTCCGAGCTACACCCCCAGCCCCATTTTATTCTTTTTTTATTTGAAACAGGGTCTCACGAAGTTGCAGAGGGCCTCACTAAGTAGCTGAGACTGGCTGCAAACCCGCAATCATCCTGTCTCAGCCTCCCAAGTACTGGGATTACAAGAGTGCGCCACCACGTCTGGCCAATTGTTTTCTCTAGAAATACATTTTCTAGAAAGACAAGTGCCCTCCTCCCTACTGCAGAAGCCGACAGGTGTCAGTCTCACCTCATCTCCCTCTGTCCTGTGACTCCTGGGCCATTTCTACAGACACTTTGGCTAGAGTCCCTCCAAAGTTCAAGTTTCTACTCAAGCAATTCCAGAAACTCAATCCTAGAGGACAAAGACCAGAGACTCAAATCTATCTCAACTGCCCTAGCACGTTTCTATTTTTTGTTTTTACTACTAGTAACTACTGTGAGGTGTGAGTTCTTCTGAAGTTTGAACTATAACTTAGCACCAACCTGCCTAGTTGAGAATTAAACGAATGTTGTTTTTAACAAAATCCTCCCAACCATACACCTTACTTGTTAGTCTCTTGCCCATTAAAGGGGAGTGTCTCTCTCTGATCAATCTGTCCAGTCTTGAAGTCCAGGATGGTCACTGTGTCCATTTCAACGTCATAGAAGCAGATTCTGGAATCGGGGCTGTTGTCAGCCTGGGGGAAGAGAAGACCAGACAACACCATGTGGGTTGTGCCCAAGGACTGATGCAGCGTGGACCTGAGGGAAGCGCACCTGTCAGTCATGTCCACAGCCACTCCAGCTCACAGAGAGTGGCATGCTTTGAGAATTCATACATTGAGCTGGGCATGGTGGTGCACGCCTGTAATCCTAGTACTTAGGAGGCTGAGACAGGAGGATTGCAGGTTCGAGAACAGTCTCAGCAAGTAGTGAGACTCTCATCAACCTAGTGAGACTCTGTTTTCAAAATAAAAATAAAATAGGGCTGGGGGTGTAGATCAGAGGTAGAATGCCCCTGGGTTCAATCCCCAGTGTCACACACACACACACACACACACACACACACACACACACACACAAAAGAATTCATACATTGAGCACCAGCTTCCTTTTATCCCACTGAAGCAGTTTCTGAGATACTACTTTATAATTTCAGAGAACTGAAAATAAATTCTAAAACAGTTTAGCTGCTCTTAGTAGTGACTGGATGTGTTTTCTTAGCTGATGTGAATTAATGAACAAAATCAGGAATAAGCCAGGCATGGTGTTGCATGCCTGTAATCCCAGTACTTGGGAGGCTGAGACAGGAAGATCTCAAGTTTGAGGCCAACCTGGGCAACTTATTGAGCCCCCGTCTCAAAATAAAAAGTAAAATCCGCGTGTGGTGATGCATGCCTATAATCCTAGTACTGGAGAGGCTGAGACAGGAGGATCACAGGTTAAAGGCCAGCTTCAGCAAGTTAGTGAGGTCCTTAGCAACCTAGCAAGACCCCATTTCAAAACAAAAAATAAGCCAGGCGTGGTGGTGCACACTTGTAATCCCAGTACTTGGGAGGCTGAGACAGGAGGATTGTAGGTTCAAAGTCAGTCTCAGCAACTTAGTGAGGCCCTCAACTTAGAGACAGCCTGTTTCCAAATAAAAAATAAAATAGGCTCTCTCTCTCTCTCTCTCTCTCTCTCTCTCTCTCTCTCTACCTAGTGAGGCCCTCCGCAACTTTGTGAGACCTGGTTTCAAAATAAAGCATAAAAAAATAGGGCTGGGGGTGTAGCGTGGAGGTAGAACGCCCCTGGGTTCAATCCCCGGTACCGCAAAAAAAAAAAAAAAATAGGGCTGGGTGTGTAGCTCAGCGGTAGAACACCCCTGGGTTCCACCCTCAGTATCACACACACACAAACAAACAAACAAACAAAAAAAACAAAAAAATAAAAATCACTGGAGGTGTAGCTTGGAGGTAGAAAGCCCTTGAATTCAATCCCCAGTACCCCCCAAAAAATAAATAAAATTTAAAAAATGATGAAGATGTTTTGGAACTAGAGGTGGTAGCTGCACAACACTGAATGTACTGTCATTTAAATTGTTCAGTTTAGCCAGGCGTGGTGGCACATACTTATAATCCCAGTACTTGGGAGGCTGAGACAGGAGGATCGCAGGTTCGCAGCCAGCCTCAGCAACTTAGTGAGGCCCTCCGCAACTTAGTGAGACCCTGTTTCAAAATGAAGAATAAAATAAGGGTGGGGGTATAGCTCGGAGGTAGAATGCCCCTGGGTTCAATCCCCAGTACCACACACACAAAAAAAAATCGTTCAGTTTAAATGGTTAATTTTATGTTACCTGAATCTCAAACTTTTTAAGAGACCCCCTTTTTTTTTTCTGTTTGTGGGACTGAGGATTAAACCCAGGGACATTCTATCTCCGAGCTGCACCCCAGCCCTTTTTAATTTTTTGTTTTGAAACAAAGTTGCAAGGTTGCTGAGAGTCTGACTTTATTGCTGAGGTTGTCCTCCATCCTCCTATCTCAGCCTCCCATTTACTGAGATTACAGTTGTGCACACCACACTTCCCGTTTGGAGACCCTTTTTAAAGAAAAAGATTTGTTAGCACCCCAGAGGGCAGTTGGACCTGTAGCTGCTGAAGTGAATGCTTCAGCCTTGGAAGAAGGTGGGAAAACAAAGACCCGTGCCCCAGGCAGCATCAGCAGCAACAGTCGTCCACAGGGGCCTTCATGTGCCTGTCTCTGAACACTGTGCCAATGTGGCCTTCCATGCTGAGAGTGCTTCATAAGTAAGTGCTGGTAGAAGTGACAGAATACCAAGTAGACACTGGTTTCCACCAAGGGTTTTGCCTGGCTGCCCTGGTGTGGCTGAGCTGCCTGGGTGATTCTGGCTGAGGAACTGCTCTGCACCTTTCACAACTATGCGTAGCTTCTTCCTGGAGGTCTCCCCCTGGTGCTCACGGGTCTGAATTCTCCCCACCAGGTCCTCACTGCTGCTCCCCACGACCCCACACTGCCTCCAGCTCCTTTTCTTTTCTTGTTTTTGTGCTGGGGATTGAAGGAGGGGCAATCTACCTCCGAGCTACGCCCCTGCCCCTTTAAATTTTTTATTTGGAAACAGGTTCTCAATAAGTCGTGGAGGTCCTCACTAAATTGCTGAGGCTGGCTGCGAACCCATGATCTTCATGTCTCAGCTTCCAAGTACTGGGATTACGGGTGTGCGCCACCACGCCCGGCTCCTGTACTTTTCTTTCATATTCCTTGAAACCACTGTGGGTCTCTTACGTTCCATCTTCCCTGTCCTAGCCAAGCCATGTAGGTAAGGAGCATGGGAATGAACCTTGGCTTCAGCATTTACTGGGCTCATCTTCAGATGAGGAACTTGTAACAAACTCTCCATAATAAGATGAGGAAGCAGCAGGGGCAGAGCGACTGATAATGCTGCCTTGTCACTACAGCTCGTCATCTAGTTCCTTCTTTTTGATCCTCACAAAGGAAAGGTGCTACGTGCACATACACTCAAAAGAATTGGAGGGTCGGGCTTGGTGGCGCATACTTGTAATCCCAGTACTTGGGAGGCTGAGACAGGAGGATCGCAGTTTCACCGCCAGCCTCAGCTACTTAGTGAGGCCCTCCGCAACTTAGCAAGACCCTGTTTAAAAATAAAGAATAAAAAATAGGGCTAGGGGTAGAGCTCGGAGGTAGAATGCCCCTGGGTTCAAACCCCAGTACCGCAAAAAAAAAAAAAAGAATCGGAGGGAAGCAGCTTGGATTCAGCACCCCATTCTTTCCCCGCTTCCTGTGTGTCCACAGCATCTGAGTCCTGGAATTAACTGTCATTCTCAGAGCTGCCACCACTACACATGATTCAGACACCAGCTGTGGGTTTTGCCCACCCACAGAGCAGTACTAGGGGAACACATGTCTAGAACTTAAGGAGATGGCAGGGAACATTATCCTAGCAGATACAGGATGTGTGAGCACTTTATTTTATTTTATTTTTTTGCGGTACCGGGGATTGAACGCAGGGGAGTTCTACCTCCACGCTATGCCCCCGGCCCTATTTTTTATACTTTATTTTGAAACCGGGTCTCACGAAATTGCGGAGGGCCTCACTAAGAGGAGAGAGAGAGAGAGACAGACAGACAGACAGCGAGAGAGCTGAGGCTGGCCGTGAACCCGGATCCTCTGGTCTCTGCCTCCCAAAGTACTGGGATTACAAGCGTGCGCCACCACGCCCGGCCTGATTTTTTTTATTCTTTTTTTTGCGGTACCGGGGATTGAACCCAGGGGCATTCTACCTCTAAGCTACACCCTCAGCCCGATTTTTTATCCTTTATTTTGAAACTGGGTCTCATGAAGTTGTGGAGGGCCTCACTAATTAGTTGAGGCTGGCCGCGAACCTGGATCCTCTGGTTTCCGCCTCCCAAGTATTGGGATTACAAGCGTGTGCCACCATGCCCGGCTTTTTTTTTTTTTTTATTCTTTATTTTGAAATAGGGTCTCACTAAGTTGTGGAGAGCCTCACTAAGTAGCTGAGGCTGGCCGCGAACCCGGATCCTGCGGTCTCAGCCTCCCCAGTACTGGGATTACAAGCGTGCGCCACCACGCCGGGCTATGTGAGTACTTTAAACTGAAAGGCAAGAAAATGAAAATCTGCCAAAAGCTTAAACAAAAGACACTGTAGGCTTAACAGTCATGGAAGAAACTGCAAATTGGAACTATCGATAGGTTTCACTACTTAAAAGCATCAGTTGTTCAACATCTTTACAAATGCCATAAATAAAATGAAAAACAAGGTAAGAACCCGGGGAAACACCTGCAACAAGCAGGACAGCTGAGTTCCTCCTGCTGCTCAGCACTCTCACTCAATGCCACAGGGCCTGCGGGAGGAGCCGTGGCCCCCTCGTCCTGTCCTGCTGTCCTCTCTCCAGTACCGCGGAGGATGGGCCTTGTCCTGGGCAGCTCCTCCAGGACGGCTGTGATAAGCATCTAGGAGACTTCTGCATCCACCTTGCCCTCTCTTGATCCACTATGTAGGAATCACTCTCTAGAAAGAGCACTGACATGCTCTTCTCTGCACCAAGGTCAAAGTTGGCCCATTGACCAAACCGCCTCTTGTCTTTCCTTCCTTTTCTTTGGGGCGGGGGTGAGCACTAGGGATTGAACCCAGGGACGTTCCACCTCTCAGCTACACCCCCAGACCTTTTTACTTTTTATCTTAAAACAGGGTCTCACTAAGTTACCATGTGGTGTCCTGGAACCTGTGATCCTCCTGTCTAAGCCTCCCAAGTACTAGGATTACAGGCATGCGCCATGCCTGGCTTTGTCCTTTCTTTTTACCACCAAGGCAGATCTTTGACAAGGCTACGCTCTGCCCACATGCCCTCACCTCTGATGTTCCTCATACCTGGGTTCCACCACCCTCTCCTCAGGGGTCTCTCCCAACCATCCCAACAGCAAGACTCACACTGCCCTGTGCTCTCCTCGCACACCGCGCCTCTCTATACTGCTCGCCATGGTGTGGAGATTCGCTCCTGCCTGCCTTGGGGACTGGTGTTTGTTCACCCACGGGGGAGGGCCTAGGCCTTTCGCTGAATGATCACCTCTGTATCTGCAGTGCCTAGCCAGCTCCTGGCCCACTGAGGTCAACCAGCAATCACCCCTTGAATGACTGAATGAACGCTGGCAGTGGAAGGATCTAAGCCCAGAACAGGGCCACAGTCTACCTGCCGCCTTCCTTTCTGACTCTCTGTGTGGCTGCCAAGGGTCCTCCTTGACACCCACATCCTTCTCCTAGCAAGATGCTTACAGGCACACCTGCAGCAGTCCTTGTCACCCCTTCTTGTGCCAAAGAGAATTTAGTTGGGTGATGAAGAAAAGACAGAAAAGGGATGAGAGGCTCACTGAAAAAGAAACAGCTGTTCTGATGAAATAAGAAACAGAGAAGGGAAGGAAAAGATGGAAGGAGTGCAGGTGGATGTGGGAGGATGCAGCCATGCAGGAGAGGTGAGGGTGGCATGGGGACAGGGAGGTTGGACAC
Organism: Glis glis; assembly: GCA_004027185.1. Lineage (NCBI taxonomy): Eukaryota > Metazoa > Chordata > Mammalia > Rodentia > Gliridae > Glis > Glis glis. The sequence goes on from PVJS01010935.1 coordinate 33,977, forward strand.
CGAGACCCATGTGGAGGCACACCCCCTCCCAGGCAGGCCCTCCCCGGGGACACCAGCTGGGAGGTGCGCCTCACCTTGCTGAGGAGGAGGCTGATCTTGTTCCCGCTGGCGTTGCATCTGAGGGAAGTGATGGCCCCTGTCCCAGGAAGCAGCGCGGCCAGGTTCTTGCAGCCGCAGTGCACCTTTGCCTCTCTGCAGTGAGGAAGGGAAGACCTCAGTGCCAGGCAGAGGTGCCCATGGACAGCAGGCCCATCTGCTGTCTATCCATGCACAGGCCACAGGAAGGATCTGCTTCTCTGTCTGCCAAGACGTCGGCTCACAGTGAGTTCTGCTTGGCAACTTACTGCTTCCCCCTGTAGTGTTACCCGCATGTGGTGCAAGCCAACCTCAGGATGCAGGTGAGGTTTTGGGGTTTTTTTTTTTGTACTGGAGATTGTACCCAGGGGCATTCTACCACAGAGCTATACCTCAGTCACCCTCTTTTTTTTTTTTTTTTTGGTACTGGGGATTGAACCCAGGGGCATTCTACCTCCTTTTCTGTGTGTGTGTCTGGTACTGGGGATGGAACCCAGGCGCATTTTACCTCTGAGCTATACCCTTAGCCCTATTTTATTCTTTTATTTATTTATTTATTTATTTTTTTGCTGTACCGGGGATTGAACCCAGGGGGGTTCTACCTCTGAGCAACACCCCTGGCCCTATTTTTTATATTTTTATTTTGAAACTGGGTCTCACGAAGTTGCGGAGGGCCTCACTAAGTAGCTGAGGCTGGCCGCGAACCTGGATCCTCCGGTCTCTGCCTCCCAAGTACTGGGATTACAAGCATGCACCACCACAACCGGCCTTATTCTTTTATTTTGAAACAGGGTCTCATTAAGTTGTGGAGGGCCTCACTAAGTAGCTGAGGCTGGCCTCGAACTTGCGATCCTCCTGTCTCAGTCTCCCAAGTACTGGGATCATAAGCATGCGCCACAATGCCTGGCTCCCCCAGCCCTTTTTATTTTTTAATTAATTAATTAATTATTATTTATTTTGCAGTACTGGGGATTGAACCCAGGGGCATTCTACCTCTGAGTTACATCCCCAGCTCTATTTTTTTATTCTTTATTTTGAAACAGGGTCTCAGTAAGTTGCGGAGGGCCTCGCTAGGCAGCTGAGGCTGGCTGCGAACCCAGATGCTCTGGTCTCAGACTTCCAAGTGCTGGGATTACAAGCATGCACTACCACGCCAGGCTGCCCTTTTAATTTTTTATTTTGAAATAGGGTCTCGCTAAGTTGCTGAGGCTAGCTTTGAATCTGTGATTCTCTTGTCTCAGCCTCCCAACAAGTACTGGGATTACAGGCAGGGGCCACCACACCCGGCTCTTTTTTTTTTTTTGTGGTACTGGGGATTGAACCCAGGAGGATTCTACTTCTGATCTACACCCCCAGCCCTATTTTATTTTTTATTTGGAAACAGGGTCTCACTAAGTTGCTAAGGCTGGCTGCGAACCTGCTATCCTCCTGTCTCACCCTCCCAAGAGCTGGGATTACAGGTGTGCACCACCGTGCCCAGCCTGTTTTGAAACAGGGTCATGCTAAGTTGTTGAGGGTCTTGCTAAGTTACTGAGGCTGGCCTCGAATTTGCAATTCTCTTGCCTCAGCCTTCTGACCTGCTGGGATTACAGGCATGCACCTCTGTGCCCAGCTAAAACCTCATCTGTTGTTATGAGCAAATATGAATATGTATTCTTGGTGCTCCTCCACTTACTACACAAAAAGCAGCTCATGAGAATGCTGCTTGGCACCTTGCTCTCCTCTTCCCTCGCGTCTTGGAGACCTGTTGTGGAGAAGGGCCACAGCTGCCTTGCCCTTCCTCAGTGGCAGTTTGCTTCCTGGGAATGGCCAGTCCCCTGCCAGTGACCTAAAGATGCTTCTAGCTTGTTGCCAGTATCAATAGTACTAAGTATGTAGTGCAGCTCATACCTTTCATTTTCTTCACATTTCCTTGGTTTACCCTAATGTCCTTTTTATGTCCCAAGCCCATTCTGGAGCCACATGACATTTAGTCAGCACAACTCCTTAGGCTCCTCTTGGCTGTGACAATTTCTCAGAGTTGCATGGTTTTTTGATGACCCTGACAGGTTTTTTTTTTTTTTTGTACTGGGGATTGAACCTAAGGGCAGTCTACCTCTGAGCTACACCCCCAGCCCTATTTTTTATTCTTTATTTTGAAATAGGGTCTCACTAAGTTGTGTAGGGCCTCACTAAGTAACTGAGGCTGGCCATGAACTTGTAATCCTCCTATCTCAGCCTCCCAAGTACTGGGATTACAAGCATGTGCCACCATGCCTGGCTTACCCCCTGGCAGTTTTGTTCAGGTAAGTGGTAGGATGCCCCTCTGCAGGGATCTGTCTGATGATTTTCTGGTTATTGGAGTGGGAGAGGAAGATCACTGGGGTGAGGTGTCTGCTCCCCACACCACATCTGGCACTTGTCATCTGTTGATGGTGACACTGCTCACCTGTAGGAGGGGCAGTGTCAGGTTTTCCACTGTGAAGTGACTGCCCTCCTACCCTGTGCTCTCTAGAGATAACTCACCAAGTATCACCCGTGCTGACAGAGTGGGGAGTTATGTTCCCCTACACAAGTAGTAGGACCTACGTCCATTCTTTAGAATTCTTCAGTATGGGATATTTGTCTCATCTTACCATTTACTGACTTATTTGGTTATATATCAGTATGGACCTGTACATACTTATTTTCTACTTTGGGTTATAATTTAATACTGATTTTTTATTATTTTGTTGTTCAAATTGTTCTAACTTTGGCTATTGAGAGCCCTTTCCAGTTTGTTCCCATGTCTTTTTTTTATTTTTTTATTTTTTTGGCAGTACCAGGGATTGAACCCAGGGGCATTCTACCTCCGGGCTATACCCCCAGCCCTATTTTTTATTCTTTATTTTGAAACAGGGTCTCACTAAGTTGCGAGGGCCTCACTAAGTAGCTGAGGCTGGCCACAAACCTGGATCCTCTGGTCTTAGCCTCCCAAGTACTGGGATTACAAGCGTGCGCCACCATGCTCGGCCTTAAAAAAAATTATTATTATGTTTTTTTGGTACTAGAAATTGAACCTGGGGGAATTCTACCCCTGAGCTACATCCCCAGATCTCTTTTTATTTTTTATTTTGAAATAGGACCTTGCTAAATTGCTGAGGCTAGCCTCAAACCTGCGATCCTCCTGCCTCAGCCTCCCAAGTACTGGGATTACAGGCATATACCTGGCTCCTATGTCTCTTTGACCTACCCCATCATTGTTAGGTTTTGTTTTTAGCAATTCCTCACTTTCTGGCACAAGATGCTGCAGCTCATCTTGCGTATTTCCTGTCCTAGCCACAGAATCAGCCATTTCTCCATGGGGCCCTTGTTCCTTTTGTTGGAGGTGTTAGGAACCAAGATCTGGGCGCTGGGTGTGCTTGTTGCTACTGGAGTGTTGCTGTTTCTAGGCCCAATCAGTGGTCGGAAAACAGAAACATACATGTGTACACTGACGAGTGTACAGACACACCTACCATCCTCAGCATAGGTGATCATCATCACTCATATCTATATTAGGTAAGCCCTGGGTTTATACTATTGTCTTCAGTTCTCAGCCATCTCATGGATCATTCTGGATCCTGTTCCTTGTTCAGCTGAACCCTCCCACTATAGCAGAGAGAAACCTGGCTCCTACCATCTGCCATCCACTTATGTGAACGCCCACTTCCAGCCTCTGTGTATGGCAGTGGCAGGCTGGTGAGTCTGCACCTGTGGGAGCAGTGCTTTTGTACAGCTCCTGCTCTAGGTGCTAGTCTGCCCTCACATCTACGGTCACTGCGGGCAGCACTTTTTCCACCCGCCCTTCACTGAGGTTGTTTCATACATTTAAATAGACTTGGGAGCTGGGCATGGTGGCACACGCTGTAATCCCAGTACTTGGGAGGCTGAGACAGGAGGATCTGGGTTTGCAGCCAGCTGCAGCTACTTACTGAGGCCCTCCGCAACTCAGTGAGACCCTGCTTCAAAATAAAGAATAAAAAAATAGGGCTGGGGGTGTAGTTCGGAGATAGAATGCCCCTGGGTTCAATCCTTAGTACCACACACACACACAAAATGGACTTGGGATTGTTTTGTCATTTTATGCATGTCATCCTGGGATCCCATAATATTCTAAATGATTTTTTTCCATGCATTAAGGTTCAGACTTTGTGCATAAAGTCCTACAGGTTTTGACAAATGCAGTGTCCTATACCCAGAAACATTTTGCACCAGAACACCCCTATTTTTCACCTTCCCTTGCCCTGGGCCACCCCATGTGAAGATTAAGAATTCAGGCCAAGACATGAGGCATATCAAAAAATGAGGTGGAAGGCTGGCTCAGTGGTAGAACACTTGCCTAGCATGTGCCAGATCCTGAGTCTGATCCCCAGCACCACAAAAATAAATAAGAGATGGCATGTTAATAAGAATTTGAGATTTCTGGCATCTACCCAATTTTCTTCCCACCACATTGTCTCCTAACTAAAAAAAAAAAAAAGTAAGACTTTTATTTGGAAAGAACTGTACCTTCGGGAAAGATCAAAGCTTTTAAAGTGAGCAGAGTCTGTCCCTACAACCAGGAAAGTCCCGCAGACATCCAGGAGGCATGGGTTTCCCTCTGTCTCAGAGAACATCAGGAGTTGTTTGACAGTCCCCTGAGGAGAGAAGGAGAACAAGAAACTTAGGGAAACGGCTCCCACAGCATTCTATTTTTGTTACTGAACACTATTCACGAAAATCTCCTGCACCCTCCACATTCATCTAATAAGTATTTACTGACAGCTTGGGATGCACCCAGCAGTGTGATAAATTTAGCACTACAGGGGAAAGATAAGGCCCTGCCCTCAGGAGAGCCCTGGTACCTAAACCTAGCGGGAAAACAGCAGCCAGTTCAACAAGCAACACATGAGCAATCTCAGCTGAGAAGCACTCTGGGTAAGCACAGGATGCTGGAAAGTACCAGGGGAAAGAGGGTGAGTTCTATCCTTGTGGGTTGGTCTGGGGACCCTGTCTGTGGAAGGTGTTGTGCTGAAGTCCCAGTGGTACTTCTTATACTGTTAGTGTACGTCGTTACCCTTGGTGGGAGACTGGGAAAGGAAGGAAACTCTCCCAGGAAACTAGTTACATCTTAGGTATGTTCCACTTTTAGAAGTTTACTGAGCTGAAAACATGCACAACACATCTATGTTTTCTCTGTATATCCTACACTTTAATAAAATGTTTAAGAATTAAAAGTCTTATCTTGGGTAATGTTTAACTGAGGCAAGGACAGCAAGGAGTCAGTTATCTGGAGAGCCCAGGCTGGTGCTCCAGGAAAAATGCAGGGAAGCAGGGAAGAATGTTTGTGTCCAGATCCTTAAGGCCAGTGCAGTAGCAGGAGTGAGCAAGGGTGAGAAGGGCCTGCTCTGAGGGTGCACAGGTGAACAGCAGCCACAGGGGTATTGCTACAGGCCAAGTGAAATCAGATTTTACTCTAAGTGAAACTGGAAACTGTGGGGTTTTGAGTTGGGAAGCAATCTCCCTCTCTCTCTCTCTCTCTCTCTCTCTCTCTCTCACACACACACACACACACACACACTTACATATCCAGCTTGAAAGTGACTTTGAAAATATAAATGATGTGCCAGGCATGGTGGCGCATGCCTGTAATTCCAGTACTTGGGAGGCTGAGACAGGAGGATCAGAAGTTCACGGCCAGCCTCAGCAGTGTAGTGAGACTCAGCAACCTAGCAAGACTGTTTCAAAAAACAAAAAATAAGCTGGGCATGGTGGCGCCCACCTGTAATCCCATTTGGGAGGCTGAGGCAGCAGGATTGCAGGTTTGAGGCCAGCCTCAGCAACTTAGTGAGGCCCTCAGCAATTTAGTAAGACCCTGTTTTCAAAATAAAAAATAAGCTGGGAATGGTGGCATATGCCTATAATCCCAGTACTTGGGAGGCTCAGACAGGAGGATCACAGATCCGAGGACAGCCTCAGCAAGTAGTGAGACTTTCATCAACCTAGTGAGATCCTGTTTCAAAAGTAAAAATAAAATAGGGTTGGGGGTGTAGCTTGGAGGTGGAATGCCTCTGGTTTTTTTTTTTTTTTTGCAGTACTGGGGATTGAACCCAGAGGCGTTTTACCTCCCCGCTACACCCCCGGCCCTATTTTTTTATACTTTATTTTGAAACCGGGTCTCATGAAGTTGCGGAGGGCCTCGCTAAGTAGAGTGAGAGAAAGAGAGACAGGGGGAGGGGGAGAGAGAGAGAGAGCTGAGGCTGGCCGTGAACCCGGATCCTCCGGTCTCCGCCTCTCAAAGTACTGGGATTACAAGCATGCGCCACCATGCCCGGCTGCCCCTGGGTTTTTTAATCCCCAGAAACATACACACACACAATAAATAAATAAAATATAAAAGGCTGGGTGTAGCTCGGATATAGAATACCCCTGGGTTCAATTTCCAGTACCACAAAAAAAAAAAGAAAAAAGATAATCCCAGTACTTGGGAGGCAGAGACTGGAGGATCCAGGTTCGTGGCCAGCCTCAGCTAATTAGTGAGGCCCTCCGCAACTTCGTGAGACCTTGTTTCAAAATAAAGGATAAAAAATAGGGCCGGGGGTGTAGTTCCGAGGTAGAACGCTCCTGGGTTCAATCCTCGGTACCGCAAAAAAAAAAAGAAAAAAGAAAAAAGAAAAAAAAAAGTCACTTGCACTTTCCTCCAGCCCTTTGGAAAGGGTGCTTCCGTCCTGCCTGACCAGGCCTGGTGCTCTGTGGTGTGTCTTTTCAGATTGATCCTGTCCTCTGAGTTTCACAGTGAGGCTCTTGGCCTAACTCAGCCAACCCTCAGTGAGTGCCTACATACTGCTTGGCACTGGGGTGGAGCGGAAGAGCAGCACATCAGCAAGTACCGCATCCCAGGGAGTTCCAGGTGCGGGCAGTCCTAGTGCACAGAGCCGGGCGGAGTCCAGTGGGGAGAAGGCAGGCTGGAGGACCAGCAGGGTTCCATTTGCAAACTTAGAGGACATGGAATTTTACAAAGAGAAAGACTGCAAAGCAGGCCAGGAGGCAGGAGCTTGCACTGTGTCCAGTAACTTTAGGGTGGGGAATGGTAGGGGAAGGGGAAATTCTAAGCTAAGGAATCTGATCTTCATTTGATGTATCTAGTAGGAGCGTAATAAGTACATGTGGAATGAAGGAACAAGTGCTTGAATACAGAATAAATATATAGGATGCACATCAACCCAATATTTCCTCCCAGTGCATAGCCCTGTGTAGTCAAGGTCTAGCAAAGTGGTCCTTTTCACTGCAAAGGCCTTGTCCTGCTGCTGAATTTCACAGGTCACAGTGGCCATCGTTGGAGCAGCTACCTCAGCATTCGGTTTGCACAATTAGCCACCTGGTGGGGAAATCTGGCATAGGCAGGCGAAGTCAACAGGAGGCTCTGGCTCTATTCAGAGACAGCATTTTACTTTCATCATCACGGTCTACTCGCTCTATAGCAGCCACTTACCTGCCAGGTGCGAACTTGAACTCGGTTTGGTTCCACCGTATAAACACTTTCCTCATGCATCGCTAGCACTGGGGACTCGCACGGGAAGGTTCCTGGAATGAAAGCTGAGCATCAGAACAGCAGCAACTGATCATTCCGGACTTCTTCAGAGTTGAAAAATCATCTCACATCAAATCTATGTCTCGGCCTTCACAACAACTCCATGAGGGATGTGTTACCTGAATCTTGAAAATGAATAAAATGAGGCTCCAGAATGAAAAGGAAGAGGAGAAAACAAAATGCACAGAAAATAAAGAACAAAACCTGAAAAGAAAAAAGCGACAACAAACAATGACAAAAAAAAAAAAAAGAAAGAAAAAAGGAAACGAGCCTCTGCACACAGGGACTGTGGCGGCTGGCTGCCTTGGCCTGGGCCGACATGGGGCCAGTGGTCTCTTCTCCCACCTGGCCGCTGGTGCTCCCAGCAGTGCAGCGTCTATGACAGCACAGACATGTAAGCAAGTGTCGGCTCATGTCCTGTGGAACTCTGGAGGCTGTGCGCCCTAGTCTCTGGCACGAGTGAGGTCCTTATCTAGTCAGGAGGTGATGACACACACACCAGACAAGATCTCAGCCCCTGCTATGCTGGTCCTGTTGGGGAGTAAGGAGTTCAGTCTTACCCCTCAGGAATCTGCAAGGAATCAGAGGAGGGGAGAAGGCATGGGAATTACCCTACAATACAGGGCAGAACATGAAAAATGTTACTAGAGAACTTCAGGCAACAAAGTGTTGGGGGAGACAAAAAAGTAGTGTGCGAGATAGGCGGGAGTGAGATGATGAGCAGCGGAGGACATCCCCAGAGGGGTGAGAAGGCGACTGAACAGGCAAGGGGCGCAACTGCCCTTGGGACAGCACCGTGACAAGTCTCTTGTGAGTTAGGAGAGCCCAGAGGTCAGGATGGGTGAAGGTAAGAATGGCGTGGAAGGGGAGCAAGCTGAGAGGGCACAGTCAACGGCCAGGTCATTGTGAAGGCCGGAACATGTTCCCTGAAGACACATGCTCCTAGCCCCTGGGGCCTATGAATATTACCTGACACAGCAAAGGATATCAAGGTCTGGAGATGGGGAGATTTTCCTGGACTGTTCAGGCAGGCCCTAAATGCAATTACAAGTGTCCCTGTAAAAGGGGGGTAGATTTCAGATAGAGGGAGATGTGACCACAGAAACAAAGACAGAAGCTCTGTGACCATAAGCCAAGGCCTGCTGCAGCCACCAGAAGCTGGAAGAGCAAGGACAGATTCTCCCCTTAGGATCTGGAGGAAGTGTATCCTTGCCGATGTCTTGATTTTGGCCCAGTGAGGCTGATTTTGTACTTATGGTTTCCAAAACTGCGAGAGAATGAATTTGTGGGATTTTGTTTTGTTTTTGTAGTACTGGGGATTGAACCTAGGGGCACATTACCACTGAGCTATATCCCCAGCTCTTTTATTTTTTATTTTGAGACAGGGTCTTGCTAAGTTGCTTGGGCTGGCCTCAAACTTGAGATCTTTCTGCCTCAGCCTCCTGAGTAGCTGAGGTGTGTGCCACTGCGCCCGGCAAATTTCTCTTGTTTTAAGCCACGGAGTATGTGCTGATCTGTTAGAGCTGCCCCAGGAAACTTGCGCAAGCATGTGCTGAAGAGCAAAGGATAAAGGACACAAGTTAACAGAAAGAGTTGGGTGGTGCATGCTTGTAATCCCAGTACTTGGGAGGCTGAGACAGGATGATTGTAGGTTCACAGCTAGTCTTGGCTACTTAGTGAGACCCTGTTTCAAAATAAAGAATAAAAAATAGGACTGGGGGTATAGCTCAGAGGTAGAATGCCCCTGGGTTCAATCCCCAATACTGAAAAAAAAAAAAAGATGGATGCAGCATCTCTGAAGATCCACCTGAGACTATCAGAAGCTGATCTTGGGCAACATAGGGTTCACTGCTATGCCTGGCCTGGAAACATTTCAGAGGATGAGTGTATAGTGATCCCTTCCTGGAAGGAACTCATGATGTGCTGTGGTTGCTTACACTCATGCAGCCTTGCTTCTGGGCCATGTTGGAGTCTGAGAGCCCAGGAGGGGTGGGTCTGGGTCTGGTTGTACTTCCTAACTATTCTTTTTTTTTTTGGCGGTACCGGGGATTGAACCCAGTGGCATTCTACCTTCGAACTACACCCCCAGCCCTATTTTTTTATACTTTATTTTGAAACCGGGTCTCACGAAGTTGCGGAGGGCCTCACTAAGTAGCTAAGGCTGGCGGCGAACCCGGATTCTCCGGTCTCTGCCTCCCAAGTACTGGGATTACAAGCGTGCGCCACCACGCCCGGTGTTTATTCTTTATTTTGAAACAGGGTCTCACTAAGTTTATTTTGAAACAGGGTCTCACTAAGTTGCAGAGGGCCTCACTAAGTAGCTGAGGCTTGCTGTGAACCCAGATCCTCCGGTCTCAGCCTCCCAAGTACTGGGATTACAAGCGTGCGCCACCATGCCTGGCTACTTCTTAACTATTCTGATTGGCTTCAATAGGATGTAGCTTAGAATTCTCCAGCAGCATGGGCCACAGCTGCAGCACTGGCTCTGGAAACGAAGGCACAGGCATTAAGAATCAACACAAGGGTCTTGCCAGCCCCGTCCAGCTCCCTGACTACATGCCTTTCATTAGGTGGTGAGATAATGGAGGGGGGAGGAGGTCCCTCTGTGGGTGTGAAAAGACTCCCACCTGCATTCCGTAACATGGCTCCAGAAGGCTCAAAGATCACCACATGCTTTCCATTCCAGATAGCCACAGCATCCTAAAGAGAACATGATATCCCAAAGCAAAGGTCAGGAAAGCGAGGTGCAGACCCTACTGCACACTTCCCAAGCCTGTCCTCCTCTTCTTCCTCTTCTAACTATTCTGAGTGTCGCCAGGCTGTCAGGCTAACAACGTTAGGTTGCTGACGTTAGGTGCACAGACGCAGGGTTGGGCTGGTTTTCAAGTTATACAAAATTCCCCTGGGGCTGGGCCTGGTAGCACACACTTGTAATCCCAGTACTTAGGAGGCTGAGACAGGAGGATCACAGGTTCGCAGCCAGTCTCAGTAACTTAGACCCTCCGCAATTTAGTGAGATCCTGTTTCCAAATAAAAAATAAAATAGGTAGCCGGGCGTGGTGGCGCACGCTTGTAATCCCAGTACTTTGGGAGGCGGAGACCAGAGGATTCAGGTTCGCGGCCAGCCTCAGCGCGCGCTCGCTCTCTCTCTCTCTCCTTAGTGAGGCCCTCTGCAACTTCGTGAGACCCAGTTTCAAAATAAAGTATAAAAAATAGGGCCGGGGGCGTAGCGCGGAGGTAGAACGCCCTTGCGTTCAATCCCCAGTACCGCAAATAAATAAATAAATAAATAAATAAAATAAAATAAAATAGGGTTGGCGTGTAGCTCAGAGGCAGAATGCTCCTGGGTTCAATCCCCAATACCACAAAATAAATAAATAAGTAAATAATAAAATACCCCTGGGTTTTTATTATTATTTTCTTTATGAATATAATGCACATGGGAATTCAGGAAATAAGATTATACAGGATGGAACTGAGAGTGGCCCAAACTGCCATCCAGGTCGCTTGCTGTCCTGAATAACCCCAACAATTAAGCAGATCTTCTGCCTATACTGAAGACCCCTCATCTGACCCTGTGAGTCACCTTGGTGGCAAACACTCCACTGATATGCATGTCTGTGCGCAGGCTGTGCGTCACCCCCGTGGACAGGAAGGACACGTTGAGTAAGCTTGGGGAGACTTGCACGACAGCCACTTGTTGGTAGAAGTGTGACGACATGGCCTGCTCGCTGAGGATTGCCACGGAGCTGATGTTGTTCACTGCAAGAAGGTTCTTCCTGGAGCCCCACTTCAGTCCCATGTTAGGAGAAAAAGAATCAAATGTATGAACAACACAGAAATAAAGTTGGGGGAACATGTAAATGTTTCATATGAGGATCCATAAACTATTTCCCAAGCAGTATTTCTTTTTTTTTTTTTTTTTTTTTGCGGTACCGGGGATTGAACCCAGGGGCATTCTACCTCCAAGCTACACCCCCGGCCCTATTTTTTATAATTTTATTTTGAAACTGGGTCTCACGAAGTTGCAGAGGGCCTCACTAAGTAGCTGAGGATGGCTGCGAACCCGGACCCTCCGGTCTCCGTCTCCCAAGTACTGGGATTACAAGCGTGCGCCACCACGCCTGGCTTCCAAGCAGCATTTCTTATAATTGTTTAAAAAATTTACAGCCAGGCATGGTGGCGCACGCTTGTAATCCCAGTACTTCCGAGGCTGAGACAGAAGGATCACGAGTTTGAAGACAGCCTCAGCAAGTAGTGACACTCTAATCAACCTAGTGAGACCCTGTTTTAAAACAAAAATAAAGCCGGGCATGGTGGCACATGCTTGTAATACCAGTACTTGGGAGGCTGAGACTGGAGGATCTGGGTTTACAGCCAGCCTCAGCTACTTAGGTCCTCTGCAACTCAGTGAGACCCTGTTTCAAAATACAGAATTAAAAAATAAGGCCGGGCGTGGTGGTGCACGCTTGTAATCCCAGTACTTGGGAGGCTGAGACCGGAGGATCCGGGATTGCAGCCAGCCTCAGCTACTTAGTGAGGCCCTCTGCAACTTAGTGAGACCCCGTTTCAAAGTAAAGAATAAAAAATAGGGATGGGGTGTAGCTCGGAGGTAGAATGCCCTGGGGTTCAATCCCCAGTACTGCAAAAAATAAATAAATAAATAAATATAAATAAAAATAAAAAATAAAACAGACCCGGTGTGGTGGTGTACGCTTATAATCCCAGTACTTGTCGGGCGTGGTGGCGCACGCTTGTAATCCCAGTACTTTGGGAGGTGGAGACCGGAGGATCTGGGTTTGCGGCCAGCCTCAGCTCTCTCGCTCTCTCTCTCACTATCTCTCTCTCGCTCTCTCTCACTCTCTCTCCTTAGTGAGGCCCTCCGCAACTTCGTGAGACCCGGTTTCAAAATAAAGTATAAAAAATAGGGCCGGGGGTGTAGCACGGAGGTAGAATGCCCTTGTGTTCAATCCCTGGTACTGCAAAAAAATAAATAAATAAATAAATAAAAATAAATAAATAAAACAGAGCCGGGCATGGTGGAGCACACTTGTAATCCCAGTACTTGGAAGGCTGAGACTGGAGGATTCAGGTTCACGGCCAGCCTCAGCTACTTAATGAGGCCCTTCGCAACTTAGTGAGACCCTATTTCAAAATAAAGAATTAAAAAATAGGGCTGGAGTGTATCTCGGAGGTAGAATGCCCCAGGGTTCAATCCCCAGTACTGCAATAAATAAATAAATAAATAAATAAATAAATAAATAAAACAGAGCCGGGCATGGTGGAGCACACTTGTAATCCCAGTACTTG
>PVJS01010936.1:9962-46933 GCA_004027185.1 Glis glis
TTTTGTGGTACCAGGGATTGAACCCAGGGGCATTCTACCTCCGCGCTACACCCCTGGCCCTAGTTTTTATATTTTATTTTGAAACCGGGTCTCACGAAGTTGTGGAGGGCCTCACTAAGTAGAGAGAGAGAGAGACAGGGAGAGAGAGAGAGCTGAGGCTGGCCGCGAACCCGGATCCTCCAGTCTCCGCCTCCCAAAGTACTGGGATTACAAGTGTGCGCCACCACGCCCGGCCTTTTCTGATATTTTTAAGTAAGCATATGTCCTAATTGAATTTGCTTCATCCCAGAAGCTGTTCCCATATCAAACTGATTTTTATACAACCTGAAAATTCTACTTCTAGAAACAAAAAAATAATCACAGAGACTTGGGTATCTTGAGCTAATCAATTTGGTTGCTGAGCATACTAATTTAGAAGCAACAAGAACCTATGAATTGAATCTACAAAGTAATATACATCAACAAAATATTTTCTTAGTTTCCATGTATAAATTTCTCATTTTCATGGATCTGAACCCCCATAAATATATTCACAAAACTTTCTTCCTGCCCCTTTTAGATCCTTACTCATGTGTCCTTTCTGTGATTTTTTCCTCTTCATCCTACTTAGAAGCAGACACCTCTGCACACTCCATTCCCTATGCCCTTTCTCTGCTGCACCTCTCCCCCAGTAACACGACCAAATATATTTTCATCCAAACTAAGACACTTTAGGGAGTTAAAGGGGATTCTATAAATATTTACACTGGGACAACAGGTAATGCAACCATTATGACATGGTCATGTTATTCATAGCATCTGTCATCTTCTAATATACTACATATTTTCTTTCTTTTCCCAGTAAAATGAAAGATTCACAATGAGCAGGGAGCTCTGCCTGTTCTGCTCCTAATCAGTGCTTCCTAACATTGGTTGAATATAATGAACCTTCTGTGATTATTCAATGTAGCTACAAATTCTTGGTCACTCACCTCACTGAGAGGTGGAAATTAGTTTTCCTTCCCTTGAATCTGGGCTGGCTTTCTGGCTGCCTTTACCCAAAGAATGTTGAAGACAAGACACTGTAACAGTCTCAGGCCTCGGCTTTAAAAGAACTGGCAGTTTTTACTTCCCAATTCTGAGAACTCTGGTTTTGGGCATGTTCCCTCTTGCAACCCAGCCACCATGCTGTCAGGAGCCCAAGCTACTCTGATAAACCATCCCCGTGCAGCTTCCAGCCAACAGCCAGCATCAATGGCCAGGTCTGAGCGAGCTATATTGTATGTGCCAACCCAGTTGAATCCTCAGGTGACTTTAACCCCAGCCAACATCACATGGAACAGAACTGTCCGGCGAATTCCAACACAAAAACTGAAGTGGTTGCTGTGTTAAATTACTGTGTGTTAGATGGTTTGTTATATAACAATAGATCACTGCCATAACTATAACCTGATATGTGTATGCAAGGTACCATAAAATATAAGTGAGTTTGAAAAGATCGGTCTAAAGAAACCATTAATTTAAAGGAAGAAAAATTTCATTTATATGAATGATATTTCTAGTAAATTAAAGACCACCATACAAAGCCAGAAGTGACTTGGAAATGTGCAGGAAGGATATGTTCAAGGGGAATTTGGGGATATAAAGAAAGTTTTGTTAAATTGGTGGTGTGAGAGGAGCACATTACTAGATAGAATTTAACTATTAGAAGTACAAGGGCAGGGTGACTGGAGGAGACAGAGCTAATAGCTTGAGCGCAGAGGCAACGAAACATGAATACCTGTTCATCTAACGGCAAGAGATTCAGCTCAGCCAGGGCATGGGCTTTATGAAGAGAAGGGAAGCCAGAAAGGAGGATTAGAAATAGGTCATGAAGCAATAAATGTAATGGTGATAGTTATATGTTTCTTTCACAGTTAGACATCAGTCAGAGGAATTATTTTATTGGTGCATTGTAATCATACATCTCGATGCAGTTCAGGGTGATAGAGGCATACATGCACACAGTACTCTGTGAGCCTCCCCCAGTTCCCACCCCACTCCCTCTCCCTCCCCACCTTCTCATGCTCAACACATTGATTGACTTTGAAAAGTTTGTGTATGTACATCATGTCCACTGAGGTGTTTCCTCAGAGGGATTTTTTTTAACATCCACTGAGTTTTTCCTCATTGATTATAAACATTAAGTGTAGGCAATATAAATAGGTATTTTCAGTAGTAAAGAAGAAAATAAAATCGTTCTGAATTCCTCTTTCCACAGATGCTCACTGTTAATCTTTTATTCTTGCATTTCCTCTATAGATATGTTAATATCATTGGGATATGAGAGACAGAGACAGAGTTTATTTCTATACTCACTCTCTCACTAACATTCATTTCATGATTATTTATCCACCTTGTTAAGGATAATTTGAAGACAGAATCTTAATACTTCTGCTATGAAAGCATCATAATTTCTTTAGTAGATATCCTACCATAAATATTTACATCGCTTCTAAATTTGGATATAGCTATTATATAAATGAACATCAATTGTGCATTTACCCAGCTCTACTTGGCATAGTGCCATTGGTTACTGGCTTAACCAGCTTCACATTACTATAATGAAATACCTGAGATAATTAACTCATAAAGAGAAAAGGTTTCTTTTGGCTCATGGTTCTGCAGATTCCACTCTAAAATTAGGCAGCCCCATTATCTGACACATCATGGCAGAAGTATGTAGCATAGCAAACCACTTATATTTTAACCCAGGAAACACACAGAGAGAATGATACTGGGGTCCCCCAATCCCTAAGGACTTCCCATAAAAACCTCACCTCCTTCAAGTCCATAGCATCTCCCAATAGGGCTACCCTGGGATTGGTGCCTTTAACACATGGAGTTTTGGGGACCCTCATCCAAATCACAGCATGCTGCTCCTGGGTCTTAAAGTTCATGCCCACATCACAATGCAAAATGTATTCATTCCATCACCAAAATCCCAAAGTCAATTGCTGGAGCATTGCTCAAAAATACAAGCTCCAAAGTCTCCTCCTTAACTCAAGGAAAACTCAACTGTGAGCTCCTGTTTAAAAAACAATTCAAGTTACATACCTCCAAGATGCAATCATGAGACAGGCACAGGATAAACCTTTCTAGTTCCAAAGAGAGGACTAGGACAATAGAAAGAAGATATCTTTCCAAAGCAAGACAAAAACCCAGGGCAAAAAACTGAATCCTGAAGCACCATGTCCAGGACTCACTTGTTAGAATGTGGCTCCCAATGACTTGGCAGCCCCACCTCTATGACTTTGCTGATTGCAACCCTCATGGCCACTCTCTCCAGCTGGCTTTGCATATTACCTGTAGCTTTGTTTGATGGGCATTGCACATTGCTGGCAACTTTATCTTCCTAAGGTCTCCAGTGCAGCTTTAGCTTCACTTCTACAGCTCCACTACACATTGCCCCATCGGGGGCTGCTTGCAGGGGCTCCAACCCCGCAGCACACTCCCAGGATTTACTTTAAAATCTTAGTGGAAACTCCTATGAACCCATAACTCTTGCATTCTTTGTGTCTGAAAAACCAGAATCATGTGGACAAATCAATGTCTGCTGCTGTCTTGAGTTATACCCGGGTCTGCTTTAATCACATTCTAGGGGCATTTCACTAGCTGAATATAGAGAAACAAATCCCAAGGTGGTCCTTCATGATAAGAGTGCCCTGGGGCTCTTTTCTGAAAGGATTCTGCTCTGGAAAAGTTTTGAAGCCAATTTGCATTTCTACACTTCTGAGCCTATGATGGCCGCAAAAGCCTTGCAGAATCCAGAGAGATGCCCTTGTGGCATCTTTATTATTGTCCTGATGCAAAGCACATGGTTTTTTTTTTTTTTTTTATCAGTGCCAATAGCTTTAGTAAGTGCACTTTTACTGGCTGCACCCTTTTGCATATTCCTTTCCAGGCCAAACTGGCTTTTTCAAATCTTTCTGAACTCTGGTTCTTTTTGTTCCCGATTCTTACTATAAAATTGACTAAAAGCAGCCAAGAATACCTATACTGCAACCTGAATGTTTTGTGGCCTTGAAATCTTTTCTGTCAGATAAACTAGTCCATTATCTTTAAGCTTGGTCTTCCACGAAATATCAGCGCATGGTTAAAATGCATTCAAATTCTTTGCCATAGTGTAACAAGGTGGCCTCTAGTTCAATTTCCAATAACGTCCTCATTTCCATCGGAAACATGGCCTTTACTGTGAACATTTCTGTCTTCATTCTTGTCTTCTGAGTGCCCACCATAATCACTTGTTAAGTTCAACTTATATTACTAAGCTTTTGCTAGCCTGATCCTCCAAACTCATTCAAATTCCTCCCATATACCCATATCAAAAGCTCTTCCACATCTTCAGATATAATTACAGAAATAACTGTCCCACTCTTCAGTGCCAAATTTCTATACTAGTCAGCATTTCTATACTAGTCACATTACAAAAATGAAATGCCTGGGGAAATTTACTTAGATAGAAAAAAGGCTTATTTGGGCTCGTGGTTTTAGAGGTCCCAGTCTAAGATTGGTTGGCTCCATTGTTTTCAGCCTCTGTCAAACAGCGCATCATGGTGAAAATGCACCATGGAACAAACCACTTACATCAAAAAGGGAAAGAAGAGACTGGAGTCCCACAATCCCCTTTGAAGGCACACTTCCAATGATCTAAGAATTTCTATAAAGCCTCACCTCCTAAAGGTCCAATAGTAACTCCCAATAGCTTGACTCTGGGGATCAAGCTTTTAACACATGGACCTTTGAAGGACACTCACCCAAATCACTGAAGGATTTTGTAAGAAACAGTCCTATGAAACATTTCCCAGTCACCATAAGAATTTCAATGAGTGTTGCTAATTACATTGCACAGTTTATATTTAGGAAGGAAAAATCTTTCTGAAATAAGGAAAAAATTATTTTTTTGTTTTCTCATGGATACTATAAATCATTACACAGGAATCCTTTTTTGCTTTTTAAAAATATTATAGTCAAATAAGTGGTTCTTTTTTCTTTGCCCCAATTTTCAGATTTATTATTTATTCAACATTCAATTGTAGCATTGTGACTTTATAAATAACATTAATCTATTTCAAAATAAGGCAGTTTGCACCTACAAAACAAAAAGAGGAAATTAAGTGACCATTATTTAAACCACTTAAGAGTAAACAGAGTAGTGATAAAATATAAATAAGCATCATAAAAAACTATTGAACCAGAATTATTAAATGGATTGATAGATCAATATATCCACTTTTTTTTTACAAATAAATGCATGGGGTCAAATAGTAAGAGAAGTTACAGATATTGCAAATCCAAGAAAATATACTTCTTTCTCTTAAAGTCAGACAAGGAAATAGGATTTCAAAAATTGCTTGTATAAAGAAAGGCTTAATAATTTAAGGTGAGACAAGTGCCTGCATAACCTTCATTAAGACAGAAGACTCAGGCAGCGAGGATAATAACTGAATAGGACTCTAAAGGAGATCCACGTTAAATAAAAT
Organism: Glis glis; assembly: GCA_004027185.1. Lineage (NCBI taxonomy): Eukaryota > Metazoa > Chordata > Mammalia > Rodentia > Gliridae > Glis > Glis glis. Next base: position 15,464 of record PVJS01010936.1, read on the forward strand.
AGATGATATAAACATTTTACACCTTGATCACCATAGGCCTAGTGTAGCTCAAAGTAGAATAAATGATGTAGTAAGTCTTTACATTTTTTAAAAAGTAGCATCAAGCCGGGCGTGGTGGCGCACGCTTGTAATCCCAGTACTTTGGGAGGCGGAGACCAGAGGATACGGGTTCACGGTCAGTCTCAGCTCTATCTCTCTCTCTCTCTCTCTCTCTCTCTCTCTCTCTCTCTCTCTACTGAGTGAGGCTCTCTGCAACTTCGTGAGACACAGTTTCAAAATAAAATATAAAAAATAGGGCCGGGAGTGTAGCTCGGAGGTAGAACGCCCCTGGGTTCAATCCCTGGCACCGTGTTAAGCGAAATCAGTCAATCACAAAAAAAGAAGGGACATGTGTTTTCATTAATATGCGCAACCTAAGGAGTAGTAGGGTCACACAAGGGACTCTGGTTGATAATGGAGAACCCTCAACAGAACAAGGGAAGTGGTACAAGGGAAGGCGGAGGGCAAGAAAGAAGGGAATCAATGGAATTACTATCATAAATAACATGTACATGTGAAAATATACCAACATCATTCTTGGTACTTCATACAGGTGGGGGGAGGCGGGGGGGCACCAAGAGCTGTGTGCATATATGTTAACATCAAATAGATATTCAGTGCAATGTAAGACTCCAATGCACTAATAAAAGCACGTTAAAAAAAATAAAATAAAATAAATAAATAAAAATAAAAAATAAAAAAGTAGCATCAAAGTGCAAAACAGTTTTCTCTAAAAACATTAGCAACCATATTTTAAAAAGTAAATTAGACACATGATGTATCTGGCCAACTTTCTCTGTAGATTTGAGGAAGGTTTCAGGGCTGAATGATGTCAGAGTGGGAATGTTTTGGTAAGTGTCTCACTGTATCTACTTCAAGGGCTTCATCCAGTGAAAGCTAAATGTATAACCTGTTTGCATATCTTCTAGGATGCAAAAAAGAGAAAGAGGTGAAGTTTTTAGAGAAGTATATTTCTTTAAATTTTGAGGGGCAATATGTAATGCATGCAAAATTCCACATTGTCCAGGAGGCAAGATTGTAAATTCAACTAAAACCTCCAAATTAATATAAGTACCTATTTTCTATATAACTATCTAGTGAAAAATTAACTAGAGATATTTAAAGTTTATTTATAATAGTTACTACATCTAAAATTAATGAAAAAAGAAAAAGGAGAGTTGGTATGTATATTGAATAGTATTTCCTGTCAGATCCATGTGGCACCCTGGAAAGGCCATGGTTTTGAGGACCAGATGTTTGGGCTTCCTTCCTTACCTCTAAGATCCAGGAAATATACAATGACAGTTTGTGTACATGTATTTCTAATCCTCAACAATAGTGTTAGTTTTTGTTATGAATGAGGAAACTGAGACAGGGTTCATTAATTTCTGAGAGTCCCAAAGCATGTAACTGACTGATTGGAACTCTGGTACTTCAGGCTACTCTAAAATCTGTAGTCTTTCCACTTCACAAAACTGATAGAACAGTTGCAAGAACTTTGAAGGGTCTTGTTATAGTTAGATATAAAATGTCCCCTAAAGAGCTTATTTATTAATATTCAGGGTTGATATCATTGAGTCATGAGGGTTATAAAACCAGAAGTGCATAAATCCACTGTAATGGATTTGCTTGGATGGTACCCAGTAGGTTGGTAGGGTGTAGCTGGAGAAGTTGGTCCCTGGGGGTGCAGCCTTGGAAATTATATATATATGGTTCCTTCTCCCCCAGCTCACTCTCTCTTGCTTCAGGCCTCCATGATGTGAGCACAGTCTATGTGTTCTCCCTTTCTCCACTTCCTGTCGCCATGCCCTTACATCTGCAGTCCAGGGCCTCACATGGACTGAACTTGAAACTGTGAAAAAATAAATCTTCTTTCCTCTAAGTTACATGGCCAATCTTTTAGACTATAGCTGCAAGAATGCTCACAGGTAAAAATAAGGGTACCAGAGAAGTGGGATTGCTGCTATATCTAAGACTGACCATGTAGATTGTGACTCTTTGGAACTGGTTTGTGAGAGGAAAGTGGAAGGGCCAGAATGTGGCTAGAAAGGCAGACAATAGAGACTGTGATCAGGAGATTATGGACGGCAAATAGGACTACATCGGGAAATGGAATAGAGGCCACATATGTTACACTTAGGCAAAGAGCTTATCCACATTCTGCCCATGTCCTGAAACTTCGTGTGAGGCCAAATTTAAAAACAATGGGCTGATTAAATTGGTAGAGGCAATCTCAAAACAGCAAAATATCCAAACTGCATTATGGATATTGATGTCCAACTTCGGCAAACTGTACACTGAATTTCAGGAGTGGAAAGTAAAGCAGAGAGACATTAAGATTTTCAGTTTGGCCGGAAAGGCATGTATAAAGCTGCTGCCCAGAGAGATGATGTCATGGAAGGAAGGAAGATGGCTTAAAGGAAGGAGGAAGCAGTGGCCATGATAGGGGCGAGGCCAGCGATAACCATGAGGGAGGCAGCAGATGGAGTTGTGACCAGAGGCGGCCCAGATGAAGTTGGGGCCAGGGGTGGCCCAGATGGACTTGTGGCCCGTGGCAGCCTGGATGGAGCAGGCCCAGCGGCTATGATTAAAAAGGCCTCAGCGGCTATGATTAAGGAGGATGGACTACCTTTTCTGTTGGCGGCCTAACTCAGAGCCCACATAATGCTGGCTTTGCTAGAAAAAGTAGGCCATGGAGGCTTCCCACCAGATTTCAGAGGAAGACCTGAGAAGCCAGGCAACGTGTGGCAGGGTCAGAATCCCTGCAAGCAGGCCCAAATGGGGCACTCTGAATGTGAGGGTGAAGCCAAGGTTGCAAGAAAAACCCCAAGATTTAGAAACACCAGACATATGGAACAACCACGAGGAAAGGCTGCCAGCTGCGAGCCATGGAGCCAGGGTGGAAAAGGCAGTAAACCACCCATTCCGATCAGCCAGGCCGCAGGGACGGGGCTGCCAAGGCCCCTTGGAGATCGCTTCTCACTGCCATGTGCCATGGATGCCAGAAGTGGAGCTGCAAGATCAAATGCTCGCCCTGCTGGCTTTTGTTACTCTTTTGGTCCCATCCCTTCTTTCTATGGCCCTGTTCCTCCTTGGGAATGCAACTGTTTATACCTTGCCATTGTGTATTAGATGCATGTAACTTGCTTTTTATGTTGATCTTCATTTTCTTTTACAGGAACACACAAGAGTTCACCTTGAGTCTCAGAGGAGCCTGGACTTTGGGACTTTTCAGCAATGCTGGAACTGTTAAGACTGGGAACTCTTGGAGAGGACTAAATGCATTTTTCATTCTGAGCTGGACATGAGCCTTTTAGGGGCTAGGGGTGGAATGTTATAGTTAGATATAAACTGTCCTCTAAAGAGCTCATTTATTAATATTCAGGGTTGATATAATTGAGTCATGAGGGCTGTAATTCCAGAAGTGGATAAAGACATTGTAATGGATTTGCCTGGGTGGTACCCAGTAGGCCAGTAGGATGTGACTGGAGGAGGTGGTCCCTGGGGGTGAGGCCTTGGGGATTATATATGGTGCTTCCTTCCCTGGCTTACTCCTCCTCTTGCTTCTGGTCTCCACGATGTGAGCACAGTCCATGTGTTCTCCCTTTCTCTACTTCCCGTCACCATGCCCTGAGATACACGGTCCCTAGTCTCACACGGACTGAGCCTGAAACCATAACAAAATAAATCTTCTTTCCTTTAAGTTACATGGTCAATCTTTTTAGATTATAGCTTCAAGAATGCTGATGGATACAGGTCTGATATTTGAGCATGGCACAATTTCATACATATTAGCAGAAGACATAGAACTCTTGAGACAGACAAAGGGCTATATTACTCATAGCATAGCAAGCACAAATATATTTGAATGAGTTCTCTCTTGTTCACCCAAGTTTTATGTGGGAAATTTAAAGGGGCCCAGGTGGACTCCAGACACACAATGAGTTATATCACAGTTTAGGAACCCCAAGGTTAGGAAACCCCTAGTATTATAAGAAATGATGCTAGCTAATGTGGTCATCCTTTGTCCCAGAGAGAAATATTATTTTTATTATCCTGGTGAGGATACAAATATGGCCTCTATCTACCACAGGGATACTCCATCTCTATTTTTTAAGGCCACTAAGACTGTCTAACCTACAAATCTCCTTTCAAAGTTAGCCTGGATTTCATGAAGAATTGTCTCACAATTCAACAGTGCCTGAAGAAAATTAGCCAATCACAAAAAAAGAAGGGACATATGTTTTCATTAATATGCGCAACTTAGGGAGTAGTGGGGACACAAAAGGGACTCCAATGACAACGGAGAACCCTCAGTGGTGCAAGGGAAGGGATACAAGGGAAGGGGAAGGGTAAGAAAGAAGTGAATCTATGGAATTACTGTCATAAACAATGTGTACATAAGAGATTATACCAACATCATTCTCAGTGCTACATGTGTGGGGGGGATGTGGGGGGGAGGGACACCAAGAGCTGTGTGCATGTATGTTAACACCAAACTGATACTCATTGTGATGTGAGACTACAATGCACCAATAAAAACAAAAAATAAATAAATAAATAAAAGAAAAAAAGAAAAATTTGAATAAAGCAGATATTTGTGAGATTTTCTGGACATTCTGACAAAAGCCCGAAGAAGTATGACAGAGTTGTGCTTGGGGCATATTTGCACACATTGATATCCCAATCTGATTCAAACTCAAGTCCTTTGGGGCAAGAGTCTTTTAATCAGCTGATTCCCAAAGGGACACAAAACAGAGGTGAGACCACACCTTGGAGAAGATTAGCAAAACACTGGGTAGGATACAAGGGCTCCAGTCAAGCAGAATTTGCTTGGAGCAGAAATTCATCCCAGAAAGGAAAATCTAAGCAGAAAACGAGTTGTATGAATTAAGCCAATCTGTAATGACAAGCCCCATTCAATTTACTGAGTACTTAGGAAGGGCAAGGGCCAACTTGTTTCCAGACCAGGGTAATAAAGATAATGTTTCCCTCTGGGGCAGAGGCTGGGCAGTTTGGTTTGTAGCACCAAATACTCAGATTATATAAGCAAGAATAATTCCAGACATGGCAGATTTAGAAGTTAATATGCTTCTTGCACAGATTAGAATTAGCTTAAAAGCTCAGCAGGGCTGTGCTTGTTGATGAAAAACATAAGCAGTTCCAGGGAACAGAGACTCGGGGGGGGGGCAGAAAATGGCAGAGCAAAGAGATAAAAGCAAAGTTGGAGGTCACTCTTTCAAAGAGATAGGAAATATATCAAGTGAAATGTCAACAGCAAAAAGAAAAAGGAAACAACCAGTGCCTTTCTACTGGAGCTGAAGTGCTACAGTATTTGCCCAGGAGCTAGAAGTAAAATGCCAGGCTGGCCCAAGAGCAGGCGCTGCCTGATAGCAGAGAAAGAGGCAAAGAGAATTTGCACAGAAAATGTTCTTTCCTGTTTTTTTTTAAACAAAACATTAAATAGCTCAATCAAATAGGATCTAAACTGGTTTACCTCCAAGGTATTATTATTCTCTTGTTAAATCCTGGTCACTAAATACCCAAACACAGTTTTAGGAGCGCTGTCTTAAGGCACTGCATCATTTGGAAGAATATAATCTTTTTGCATGATTTTTATGCTGATGAGCCATCTGAGATTCTGCTACATGCACGTCCTGCAATCACTTCTTGTAAAAAGGTACTGTCATCTGCCATATTATATTGCAGTCATTTCCATAATTAGAATTATACTTAGCACTGATAACATCACTAATTAAAAGGAAGGTATATACACATATATCTCCAATAGATTGCTAAGAATAACTCTGAGAATAAGCTAAGGAACATTGGCTTTATCAACTTAATGAGTCGTGTTATTCTCTTGCTGTAATTCAAAGTTGTGAGTATAATAAACTTTTCCCAAAGCTGAGGGAGAGAGACCATTTCTGGCTTATCTTCATCTTTGTGTGGAATAAAGAATGAAGAATAGTTTTCATTTTAACTTCGTAGAATTGATAAGAGGAATGAGGAGAGATAATTTGTGATTCAAGAAACTTTAACTTCCTTGTGTTTAATAATACTGCTTGCATAGAAAACATCCATAAAAGAACGTAAAAACAGATGAAGAATCTGGTCCATTTTCTTAGCTGTGATTTTTTGCCTGAATAAAAAAACCCTCAAATTATTTTAATTAAATATACTAATATATAATGGAAAAGAATCTAAAAATTATTCATAACTTGTTTCCACATTTTCAGTGGACTTAAAAGGATTTTCTACCCTAGATAGCTTTAAAGATAACAAATATAAAAATTTTATTTTAAAACTTGTCAGATATGGAAAATTATTCCTATAAGATATTTCAAGGACTATTGTCAGAATTTCCTCTGTATCTCTTAAATCTTCAAGTTCAAAGAAAAGGCAGGTTTTAATCACTTATTTAGGATCACTTCAATGAGTATGTATTCAGTGAGAACGTATTTAAGACTTCTATAATTCATAAAAGAAATGTGATCTTTTCCTTTAAGTCTATTCCTTGAAAATCTTGATAGGTTAAAAAAGTATTTTAAAAATCTCAGTATTACATTAATTATTTATTCATAGCATAACTGAAGTGAGAAAGTTAATATAAGGGATACAGGAGACAAAAGTAAGTTGGCCTACTGAAAATATTAAAATGTCTTAGTTTTCAGTATAGCATAATTTAAGTTATGAATTTATGGTGCCAGGAACATGACGAGATTAGGAAAATTATCTCAGGTCAAAGAAAAATATTTTTACTGATCTACAGGGGAGAGGATTTCTCTGCAAGTGTGGAAAGATTCTTCATTCTAAACCAAATGTTCTAAACTGTCAAATCTCAAAGTTATGGACCTAGAAGTTACTATTTCTCTTCCAACTATAAGGATATAAACATGTCAGGGGAACTAGAAGTAAACTCATTCTTGTGAGTTTTCTTTGTTAGAACAGTATAAGAGAGCGGCCAGAATCACAGATCTAGAATTTCTGGCTTGATATTTCCTAGCTGAAAAGATTAGAGAAGTAGCAAATAAAAAGCAAAACTTCAGATTCAAGGTCATTATAAAACCTGGATAAATAGATTTTTAGCTATAAAGGTAATGAAATGTTTGATTCATTACTTCTTCCCACAAACTAGAACTTTACCTTGAGCAGTTAACCACTAGTGTTGAACATTTTTAAAAATTATTAAACAATTTCACCCATCAATTTAATAAAGACCTTATTCTCAACATGGAAAGGGAAAATTATGGAGCATCCTACAAAGAAAGCTAGACATTTACCCTTTAAATTTTTACTATGAAAACAAACCATCTACTTAATACTCTAAAATCATATGTAGAAAAACAGAAGCAGGAGTAGGGACTATTTTAAAAAGAATTTTAGTCCCATGTTTATAATCAAATTGGAGAACCAACCTAGGTGTCCATCAACAGATGAATGGATAAAGAAAATTTGGTATATACAACACAATGTAATTTTACTCAGCTACAAAGAAGAGAATTATGCCATTTTCAGGAAAATGGATGGAACTAGAGAATATTATGTTTAGATCAGCCGGTCTCAGAAAGTCATGGGTCAAATGTCTTCTCTCAGATGTGGAAGCAAAAACGAAAATAAGAAACAAAAGTGACTCAGTCAAATGAGGAGAGAAACCAGTAGAATAGTGAAAGAGGATTGGGGGAGGGAGGTAAGGAGGGGAAAATGATGATGGGGAAGGGAACAGTTCAATAAGGTTATGTCCATACATGAAGGTATCACTACCAATTTCACTAATATGTATTGGGAGGGAGGAAAGATATGGAGGGAAATACACCAAGTGATGTGTGCATGTATGTTTGTATCACTTTGAATCTCACTATGATGTATAATTACAATGCATCAATAGAAGTATAAAAAAGAATTGTACTGAGCAGAAGGCACCTGATTTTAGCCAATTTTTAAATCCATTTCTATCTCTAAATAGACTAAAAGGAATAGATTTTATAGTGACATTCTTTGCAACGCAAAAATACTGTTTCAAAGCCGGGCGTGGTGGTGCACGCTTGTAATCCCAGTACTTTGGGAGGCGGAGACTGGAGGATCCAGGTTCGTGGCCAGCCTCAGCTCTCTCGTGCTCTCTCTCTCTCTCTCTCTCTCTCCTTAGCGAGGCCCTCCGCAACTTTGTGAGACCCGGTTTCAAAATAAAGTATAAAAAATAGGGCCGGTGGCGTAGCGCGGAGGTAGAACGCCCCTGTGTTCAATCCCCGGTACCGAAAAAAAATACTGTTTCAACCCTGAGATGCGTAACAAATGACTACAGCCGGGCATGGTGATGCACCCCTATAATCCCAGTACTTGGGAGGCTGAGACAGGAGGATTGCAGGTTCAAGACCAGCCTCAGCAACTTAGTGAGGCCTGCAGCAACCTAGTGAGACCCTGTTTCAAAACAAAAAATTAAATAGGGCTGGGGGTGTAGCTCAAAGGTAGAATGCCCCTGGGTTCAATCTCCAGTGCCAAAAAAATCAAGAACAAAAACAAAAACTGACTACAGTAACTATAGCATCAACCCCTCACCATCTACTCCAGCTAAGGCCAGATGCTCTACCACCTTAAGATGCTTCTCACTACGTCAGGTAAAACCCATCCAGTTTCCTCTGAGAACCCTAAGTCAAAACGAATGACCTCAGAGTTGAGACATTTCCATCCATGCACTCTTTATTGTTTTGAATTCTTCCTCACTGCCTTTTCTTGGAATCCCCCCACCTTTGACTCTCATCTCCTAACTACATTGTGCTTTCTTCATAACTTTTGCCCAATTAAATGCTTCTTCCCCGCTGTTCTCCTGTTGAAACCTCACCTCATGTCACAGAGCCCTCTGGAATCTCCGTTCCATCGTAAACACTCATCACTGCTTCTGAATGTGCTTCTCTGCTTTGCTGTCCTGAAGGAAGCTTTCTCTCTCATAGCACTGCTGCCCATGGGACACCTCAGAGCCTGCAGAGGGCGTGGCCTCTGTCCTGGCCCTTCAGTTCTCTCTCACCTCTATGTAAGAGTTCACTGTTCTTTTAGTCTCTTGCCCTCTGTTGACTGCTTTGGCCGTCTGACCTCTCGGTAATTCCTCCCCCCCCCCCCCGTTCTTTGGGAATTTACCATTTGGCTCATGGTCTTGTTTGTACTTCAGCTGCTTTTGTCATCTTGAGAGATTTCCACATTGAGACAGATGATCCATCCTGCCTGGCAGCATTAAATTTCTAGACCATCTTAGCCTCAGCCACCTTCAAACCTCTCTGCTTCAGTCACCCACTCCCAGGACTTGTTTAATCTTTAGTTTCTTCTGTTGAAATAACTCATCAACCACTGTTTCCCTTCCTTTCAGTTTCTCATAACCTTGCTGACAACATCTCCTTTTCTACCACTGAGAAGGGCAAATGTCCTTGTGGCCTCTGTTCCCTTCCAACATGTCAAGCCCTTTTAATTCCCTTTTCATTCCCAATAGTCCATGGTTCATCACCAAACTACTCTAGCCAGCACCTCCAAGTACCTAGTGTCCCATTATTCCACTGAAACTAACCAGGAAAAACTTTAAACTCAAACAATGCTACAATACATCTTAATCTGTTTCTACTTCTGAGTGATCAGACACTGCAAGAGAAAAATCACAGGACCATATCACGTGGATTTGCCATGAATCCTTATATTAAACCTCTGCTTGGTCCACAGAACAGCCTGGCATCCCTATCAAGGCATTCCCATCAATTACTTATAGTTCATTGATTCATATTGTTCATCTATACTTCTTTAATATCTAGACACAATTTGCCAAAAAGATCATTTTTATCATAACCAATATTGTCCCCAAAAAAGTTGCTATATAATTTTTACCAGGCTTCCAGGGAAACAGAGATAAAAAGTTAACCGAATGCCAATTTCTCATACAGAAAACTTATTAGAAAGGATATTATTTGTGTGCATAACTCTACATTACATAGATATTCAGTAGTTAGTGTAGTCTCAAAATGTTTAGAGAGGAGTGAAAACTTTTCTAAACTCTCTAGGAGTCTAAAATTCACTCAAAACTAAAAGAAGAGTTTAATTTTGAAAATCAGAAAACACTGGTATCAAAAAATATAAAATTATTACCTAGCTACCATGTTCTAATTAAGGAAACAGAGTAAGAGATACATCTTAGTAGTATTTTCTGCAAATATAATTTAATATTTTGAAAGTTTTAGTATTTAAGTGGTTCATTTGGTTTTTAAAAATGCCTAACTTTCTGTGATTTACTGATAATGGCTCCCAAAAAATATTTCCATATTCTAATACCTGGAACCTGTGACTATTACTTTATATGGCCAAAAAATTTTTAAATTTTTAATGCAGTAAATGATCTTGAGAAGAGAAACTCAATTTAGATCATAAAGACAAGCCCTAAATACAATCCTATGCACCCTTATAAAAGAAAGGTATATGGAGTTTTAAGACACACATAGGAAAAAGCAACGTAAGGATGGAAACAGAGGTTGGAGTGGTGTGGCTATAAGCCAAGGAATGCCAAGGGTTGCTGATAGGCACCAGGAAATAGAGATGGCATCTAACAGAGTCTCTCCCAAAGTCTCTCAAGGAAACCTGGCCCTGCCAACAACACACTGGTTTCAGATTTCTGAAATAAATTTCCATCATTTACACCCCACCCCACCCCCATTTCTGGCAATTTGTTAAAGCATCAACAGAAAACAAACACAATTTCATTGTGTATCAGGCACTAGATGAGTCTCTAAAGACATCGAGATTTAATTTTAAGTGCATTTGGTGGATTGGGAGGGGAGTAAGAGCGTGTTTCCCGACCATTATTACTTCCAAGTTTAGTCAGGGAAGCTAATTTAAAAATTATAGTGCAGTATGTTTTCCATATCAAAAACAAATATTTGAGCTATGGAAACACAGAAGAGATCTAGAAATTGGGATGCAGTCAAATAAGGCATTAGAAAGGGTAACTTTGAAGGTGAGTCACTGTTTCAGTCAGCATTCTCACTGTTGTAATCCAAAACACATGGCCACCACAATTTAGAGGGAGGGAGATTTATTTGCTCACAGTTCTGGAGATTTCAGGGGTTCAGTCCATGTTCGACCAGGTCACATCAGCAGAGCTCAGGGCATGGTGTGGGGAACAGAGGGAGAGAGCACATGGGCTCTGCTCTCCCGTCATGGAGGCCAGAAGCAAGAGAGAGAGCAAGGGAAGGAGGAACCATATATAATCTTCAAGAACACACCCTCAGGGACCCCCTCCTCATAAGTAAGCCTGCTTCCCACATTGCTGTCTTATCTTTGTGAGGTCTGGGAGACATTCTAAATCTAAACCATAATAGTCACCCTTAAAAATGAGTGAGTTTGTGAAACAGAAAGTGAAATGTGGTGTGGTATTTATGGCCACATGGCACAGCACTTGATAATCAAAGAATTAAAAGAGCATGATAAGTTCAGGGAACAGTGAGCAAATTTCAGTGGATCACAGGTGCTAAGGGAGTTGAAGGGAGATGAAGCTGGAACAGTAGCTTATAAAGCAAATGCATTACTCTTTAAACAATGGCGAGTCACTGAAGGTTTCTCAGCAAGAAACCAGCATGCCCTGATTTCTGTTTTAAAAGATAACTCTGAAGCATTTATGTGGAAAATTCACTTAAGTAGAATAATTCATTCCCCTGATGATGCCTGAAAAATGAAGTGTTACCTTACTAAATTGGTTCCAATAGCAGGCAATGAATTTTCATTTGTTTTGGCAATATAGTGGCAAGTTAGTATGCTGAAATTCAACTACTAGACAGGTCATTAAAATTTCTTTATTTGGCCAGAATAGAATTCTCAGTACCTTTCATTCCTAAGAGAGTAGGGAGATTCAAGTAAGGAGCCTCGATTTATTTTGTGAAAAGTTTGTTTAAAAGTACCAAATGGGTTTACTAACCAGCAAGAATCTTCTAAATTAACCTCCCAGGAAATATTTCTTATATCCTGATTTTTCCTCTCTAAATACCAAGTAAGAGTCTCCAAGGGCTATTAAGAGTAGAATAAATTCATTATGGATTCAAGGGTGAGAAATTATTAACCTAATTGAGTCCATGATTTATTTTTCCAGAAGAGAAAAAAAAATTCTAAGAAAGAAAACTGTTAGGGATTTCTGATGGGATAATAAATGATGGTTTTAAAATATACAGGAAGTAATATAAACACGCTGCTTCTGTTAAGCAGCGGCTAAGTTGTACCAACAATGATCTTGCAGTTCTCATTGTGGAAGTAAAAAAGCAAAACTACTTCCTAAAATAGCCACAAGTAAGTGAACAGAAGTTAGAGATAAAAATCTACACTTTGTGGGTTTAACAAATAATTCAGAAATGCCAGACCAAATACACAAACTGTTCCATTCATCCAACTTGAAAGTATTTGTTTCTTAATGAGCACTTTTTAGGACTTCAGTGCCCAAGTCAAGTGTTCACGATTGAACAAGAATTACAAAAGCAATAGTTTCGAATTTTCAGCATTAGCACCATAGTCCACAAAATCATGAGACCATGACTCAAGTTCCATTTCAAAGACAAACATTTTTATTTTCAATAATTAAATCAAACCATAGATCTCTGTTTCACTTTTATCCTTGATCAGTATAGCCCAAAGTAAAATAAGAGGCCAGAAATTATCTGAGAATAATGGCAATAAACACAGCCATGCCAGCCTTTTATTTTTACCTGAATATTTTAGATTTACCAGTTAATTGCTAACTTTACATGTCATATGTTGCTTTGCTGACCCTGAAAAGTCTTTCTTCTTTTTTTTTAAATTTAATTACTGTGAATGGACATATGGGAAGTACAATGAATGGACCAAAAGATAAAGGAATTGTTAATGAATTTATTGCTATATTTTGCACTAGTGATAAATCTTCTTGAAAAATCATGACTCCCAATGGATGTGTGAATGGAAAAAAAATAATGGTGTTTGAAAAGCAATAAATATCTACTGCCCCACACTCTATAGACTTGGCACAGAGCAGAGAAAAAAGTAAACAGTCCTTGCTCTCCCAGTCAATAAATCTAACTTTACTGCTGAATCAAAATTTTACAGCCAAAAGGAAACATTTGTGACACAATAGTAATTCTTTAATAAAAGATAATGATGAAGGTGTTGATAGATATGCATCAGAAACAGGATGTTGGACTCAAAACCCATCCGACAGAACCACTGCAGAGGAAGAGTTAGTTCTCATCTTGATCACACTTAATTTATATAATTGCACTAATAATTCCTCTGAATTTTAGTTATTTGTTATATTGCTTCTTACGTACAAAATATGGTAAGAGATATCAGCTGTGTTCAGAGTAGAGCCCATGTAGGAGCAGGATGGGGATCTTTGGGAACCCTAGGCAACATTACAGTTCTGTAATAACTCCTGTATATGTGGGGGAGGGGTGAAGGAGGGAGGAAAGAGGGCTGGGGAGGGGAGGAAAGAGGAAGGTTTGAATGATTTTGTGAGATTTAATATTTTCAAGCTAACAAGCATTTGTGTTTGTATAAAGTTTTTTATTCTCATCCTGAGACCTAAGTAATTTATACATTTAGAATAATCTTGCAAGATTATCAAATTCACACTTAGAAATAAGGCTGGAAAATCTTTAGGACCATCAGTTCTTAGCAGCTCTATTTTATCCAGAGTTGTAGAAATGATGTTTCTGATGTAAGTATCTAAGGTAATATTGGATTATAGGATCTCAAAAGAATGTCCAATTCAACATTGGTTGCATCAGGAAAAGATTCACAAAAGAAATAAATCTTGAGCTTTGCTTTCATGGTTAATAGGACATTTCCCAGAAAAAGAAGAGTGAGTGAATATTATAGACAGAAGAAAACATGTGCTCAAAAGTAGAGAAGCTTGGAATAGCATAGGAATTTTAGAGAATAAAAAGTAGTTCTGAGACATGGTAGGAGTGGGAGAAGTGGAAAAAGAAGTCAAGGCTCCGGTCTCCTGCACATCAAAAGCTCAACCTTGTATTTTCATCTCTGCTTTGACATTCTCTTCCTCCACAGACATCCCACTCACACTCCCCACATCATTTTTTCTGCTTTTTCATTGCTTTATTAACTTTAGATTTTTCCATACCAATAGGTGAAACTCTACTATTGACAGAAACATAGGCTAGGTACAAAGGCAAACTCCAATAAGAAGCTGGCAATGCAATATCCACCTGAAATGTAAAAATAACATAAGGTTTATAGCAAATGGATCAGTAAAGGCAGATCAGGAAAATGAAAGGAAAAGAAAGCTAGTGGAAATTATAGTTTTAATCTCATGGAAAATGGCAGAAGTTAATGTGTAAGGCAAAAGTCACCATGCTGAAAACTCCACAGTGATTAGAGAGCTCCCCCCATAAGGATACTCAGACAATTTCTCAATTGCGGATCCTTCTGTTTTCTCCTGATTTCTCTCATCTCCTCCATGAACACTTGCACTCATCTCCACCTCCATGTATCCCATCACTGAACTGCCTTTTGAGTATGGTCCAGCAAATCTCAGGAGCAAGTTAGCCTGCCTGTTCTGGCCTATTATCTTCTACAAAATGGTGGCTTTCACCTCCTCCCAAAGGGTGGTCTTCCTCTCTGTCCCTCCTGGGATGCTCCATTTCCTCATATTTCTGGTGGATATCTGCCAAAATGAGATTTTTTTTTTCTGGTTGCTTTTGTAGACTTGTCCTTGTGGTTCCTCCTCCTCCTCCTGATCTTCCCTGTGAGGTGCGCTGCTGCAACGCAGAGCCCTGCAGATCCACTCTGCTTTTCTAGACCTGATGCCAGCCCCTTCCTCAAATCTTTATCACCAAACACTTACCTCTCAATCTTGCTACCTGTATATCCAAGCCGCATATTTTATTAGAAAAAGCAAAAGTTTAAAACTGAACAGAATTGGGTTGGAATCACTGCTTGCACAATTAGTAGCTTGAGGCCTTAAGAAAGTCACTTAATCTCTGGCTCTAAGTGTCTTCCCATGCACAGTGGGAAAGATAATATCTTTCTAGATGTGTAGTTCTGAAAATTAAATGAGAGAATGACTCTTGAGAGTATATGGCATGTATTTATGACTAAAAAATTAACAGTTCATTCTCCCCTTCCACTACTAAGAGAAAGCTCTAGAACAAGGCATGCTTTTCAAAAGCAGATCATCCTGGTATGATTTCTAGCTTCTGTGTATACTACTTAGATCATCTTTGGCTTAACTCCTCTGATTTTTTTAATAAAATAAAAATAATAAAGTCATGGATTAGATAAAGGCACCTCTCCCATTGTCTGGCAGTTGTGTTTTATCCTACCCTGAATATTCTGTCAACACCTATGAGAATATGCTGAACCTTTCCATCCAACTTTGCCCAACCTCTTCACTATGGGTAATCACATCACTGTGACCAACTCACACTCAGCACCCTTCATTTCTCTCAAGGGCTAGCTACTACTTACTCCTTCCTACTACCTTAGGGATTGTTAACACTCCCATATGTTCTAAAAGTTGAATAATAAATAGAAAGAAAGCTGATGAGTCTTTCAGTACAGCTCTTCTTAGCACTCACTAGATGATAAAATTAATGTATATTACATTGATAATAAAAGTTCAGTCCATTAAACATTTATTATTAAGGACATGATATGGATCAAACTATTTAAATCCTACTAGCAAAGTTTCAATCCAGTGGAAAGGAAGAAAGGATCCCATGTACCAAACACAACATATAACATATAGTTTATTTTATCTTTATGACAACCTTGGAAATAAAGTAGGTATTGGTATCCCCATTTTTGTGCAAAAGTAACTTGAGTCTCACAGTGATTAATTTGCCCAACATCATAAAAAATAAAGGTACTAGTATTTTCAAATATTTTTATGTTATTTTGGAAAAACAGCTGGCTATTTCATTGGTGCGTGGCTCTTTCCTATGTAATACTATTGCATATTTATAAATGATATACTGAATTGTCTCTGGATTTAAGAATTTTTCATATTTTATTGAGGAAAAATAACCCATTATCTCCTGAATTACATGGTTTAGCAACATGACATAGAAAGTCAAGCTAAATCATAGTAGGAAATAGTGTGCCTGGTTCCTGAAATCAATTTAGGAGTTTATTCAATATATCTGTCTTATAATGGTCAGAGTAGCCTTTGAAGCAGTTTTCAACCCTATAAAATGGAATCAGAGCACTTTCCAGCCTTGGATCCATCATGTCATTAATCTGTCTGAATTTCAGTAAACAGTTATAATTCCAAGACTTTAATAGGCCAAGAAACGCTTTTGAAACCTTGTAGCAATATTCAAATAATCGTATACATAAGAAACAAGCTTTAATCTTATATCTGAACAAAAGATTTGAATCTACAAGTTAACATATAAACAGTAATGTTTACGATAATATACTTAATCATTACTGCAAATGGTAGTGCTTTTTTTGACCATCAAAGTTGAAATAGAAGATTCTATAAGTTATGACCATATTCAAAATCTCGATAAGGGGCATTTTATGATATTGTTTTTAGACTGAATAAATTCATAAAAACGTGGTAACAATTGAGAAATGACTAGTCATAAATCTACTTCTGAGAAGTGACTAATTAAAAGGAACACATGAAATGAGTAAAATTATCCTCTTCCATTTTGGTTTCTTTTTTTCTATGAAAAGTCCAGATACAGTTCCAATCAGTGGGAAGATCTTTGTGAACTCTACCTTTACAAGTCTGATTAGAAATTTTTCAAAAATCCCACAAAATAACAACAAAAGTAAAATCTGTTGAATAAAATAATTTTTTCCTCCAAATTATTTTTCCAAATTCTCTGCCAAAGCAAACACATGGTACGTGTTAGTCAGCTGGGTCCGCATCAATTCATCAGTTGCATGAACTGCACTGATTCTGTTGCCAAACCTATTACACTAAATCCCACTGTTTTTAAAACCTAACTCCAAACATCCTTTTAAGCTTGCAGAACATTCTAAATGTAGCTTACATGTAAAATATTTTAGGTTTTTTTTTGAGAAACCTTTGAGAATATTCTTGGATAGATCTCATATTGTAAGTTCTTTTGGTACCTGCTAACAAAGGTAGAATATAGACCTTCGTCTTTTGGCAAAAAGAAAAGAGAAAGGGAAAAGCTTATTTTTTTTTACTTTAGCTAAGATTTTATTTAAGCATTCCCAAAAGCAATAGGAGCTATTAGAATAATTTGACAAGAAATGTTATCAGATGTTTGGAATCCAGGATTTTAATGCACAAATGCGCATTTCATTCTTTCTCCCACAGAGCCATGTCACTGAAGAAGTCATTTATCCTATCATAAAATATAAACTACTCTTTCATCCTATAATGCCTTTAACCATTACATAAATAATATCGTATTTGTTGTTGTCAGTGGTTTTCAAAGATAAGGTTGATTGTGATGATCAATATCACCCTAGCCAGGCATGGGGGCACACACCTGTAATCCCAGTACTTGGGAGACTGAGACAGGAGGATCACAGGTTCAAGGCCAGCCTCAACAACTTAGTGAGACCCTGTTTTGAAATAATAATAAAAAGGGTTAAGGGTGTAGCTCAGAAGTAGAGCACCCTTGGTTTCAATCCACCCATACAAAACGAAACAACAAAACAACCATCACTTTGTTTCTGAGGGAGAAAAATGTCCAAAAGAAGAACAATATGAATAAGCATAAATTTTTATTATAGCAATCAAAATGTAACTATTTGCCAGCCATGATGTGAGTCTGCTGCAATTTCCAAAAGGCTGTATTCTCAGTTTGTGTCTTATTATAGTCTTTAATTTGAAAATTTTTATTGAACAAGTTTCCAGTTCATGACACCCACCTGAACTGGATACTATATAGCTCCACGTAGCAATGTATAACTGCATCTCACCCTCAGCCTCTGAGAACATCAGAATAAAATGTCCACCAGGAGGCCGGGCATAGTGGCGCACGCTTGTAATCCCAGTACTTTGGGAGGCGGAGACCGGAGGATCCGGAGGATCCGGGTTCACCCGCCAGCCTCAGCTCTTCTCTCTCTCTCTCCCTCCCTCCCTTTTTTCTCTCTCTCTCTCCCCCTGTCTCCCTCTCTCTCTCTCTACCTAGTGAGGCCCTCTGCAACTTCGTGAGACTTGGTTTCAAAATAAAAGTATAAAAAATAGGGCCGGGGGCGTAGCGCGGAGGTAGAACGCCCCTGCGTTCAACCTCCGGTACCGCAAAAAAAAAAAAAAAAAAAAATGTCCACCAGGAACCACTCAATATTCCCCATTTATATATGTGGACCTTTCCCACCTATGATGTCATCCTTCAGGTTAAAATGGATAAGCTCTGTTCATCCTTTGCCCCCAGCCAGCCTTGCATTCTAATCCCATCCATTCCCTCCATCATCAGAACATTGCTTCAACAATTTTACTTCTTTTTCCTTCATCATTAATTTTTCTACCTCTTCTGGGTTGTTCTGTAAACATATAAAAATGTTGCCATTTCTCCCATAGTAAAAAAAAAAAAACTCTCATTATCTAATTTTTGCCTCTGGTAAATACTCCATTTGCCTCTTTCCCTTTAGAGAAAAACTCCTCAAAAGATTGTCCTTTTGAAGTCTTTCTTGAACCCACTCTATTGCAGTTTCACACCCATACATCTCTGAGATTGCTTTTTTGAGGACACTAATGACCTTCACATGGATTAATCCAATGGCCACTTTTCAGTTCTTATATTTACACCCCAGCAGCATTTGATACAATTGGTCACTCCCTCCTACAAACATTTTATTTCATTTCAAGTTTCTACAGTCCCAGATGCACTTTTTTTTTTTTTTTTTTTTGCAGTACTGGGGATTGAACCCAGGGGCATTCTACCTCTGAGCTACACCCCCAGCCCTATTTTTTCATTCTTTATTTTGAAACAGGGTCTCACTAAGTTGCAGAGGGCCTCACTAAGTAGCTGAGGCTGGCCGCGAACCAGGATCCTCCGGTCTCAGCCTCCCAAGTACTAGGCCACACTTTTAGTTCTCTTTGGGTATTTCCTCTTCACTTCCCCGGCTATTTCTGGATGTTGAAATACCCAAAGGCTCAATTCTGCTATCTCTTTTATATCCTCATCAGGTTTTTCTCATTCTGTTTCATTTATGCACTGTTTCCCAATAAAGCCTGAACCTCTTCCCTAAAGACCCCAGGCCCATTACACGTAATATCTCCAGCTCAATTTACCACACCTAAAGCTGAACTCCTTATCTTTACCCTACCTCCAAACCTGCTTTCTCATCTCAAATAAGGGTAATCCCATCCTTGCAGTTGTTCATCAAATATAACACATTGAATCTCCCAGTTTTCCATTCTATAATCTACAGAGAACCCCATTAGGTGGACCTTCAAATATATCCAGAGTCCAGCCATTTCCCACTACCTCCTCCATTAATTACTAGTCCAAGTCCCCTGAATTATTGTCAATAAACTCCTCAGTTCCTCTGCTTCCTCCCCTTCTCTCCTTCAAGTTCTTCTCAATATGGATAAAATATGTCAGATAATGACACTATTCTCAAATTCCTCCAGAGGCCCCTCATCTCACTCAGACAAAAAGGTCAACTACTGCAATGGCTACAGGGACCTATGGAATCTGCCTCCCTGTTCCTTTCTGACCTCACCTTCTGTGACCACACTTATCTACCCTGCTCTAGCCAATGCTGGTCTCCTTGATGTGCCTTATACCTGCCAGGCATTGTCCCACCTCAGGGCCTCTACACTTGCTTTTCCCTGGCCCGGAATCCTTCTCCCCTCACTAGCCCATGGTAGATTATCTTTGGCTCCTTCTCAGGTTAGTTTTTCCTCAACAGCTTATGTAAAATTGCAATCCTTCCCCTCAACATCCTTTATTCCTTTCTGCTGGTTTCTCTTTGGCACAATCATGACCTAACATGCTAGTTTACTAATTTAGTTTCTTTTCTCCCCACTTGCAAGCTCCAAGAAGATAGGAAGTTTTTGGTATTTTATGCACTCCTATAGATCCAGTGCCTAGACAGTTTTTCCAAACATTATAGATGCTCAATGAACATTTGTGGAATAATTGCACAAGTGAGGAGTGAAGTTCTACAATAATTAAAAGATATTTCAGAGTCAGGGAGACTTGGATATAAAAACTAGCTATTCCTCATATTAATAATTTACCTTGGACAATTAATTTTTCTGAGCCCCAGTTCCTCATTGTAAAGTGGATATAATGGTGTTCTATCACTCAGTTTTTATGAATTTGAATTAATAATATATAAGCAAAACAAAACAAAAAATGCCACATGTGTAGCTCATGTTCACCATCTATAAAGAACATTAAAATAATACTTCCCAAATATAGAATGAGGTTTAATTTTACCACCAAATTAATTACTTTAATCAATTCAATTTTACTTAAAAATGATTTCTATTAAATAGTGCCCTTTGGTTTAAATTAAAAGATGATTAAGAAAATTGTAGTAATTTTCCTCATCAGTTTTTCATTATATAATTTAGTTTTCTAATTAGAAAATTATTTTAGATGAACTTTCCATAAAGTGTTCTGTTTGATTTTAAGATATAATTATAGTACTCAACAAAGATATTTTAAATAATAAAATAAACTGATATTAAATATTTTGATGAGGATGAATCTTGCAAGCTTTATATTACCTTGTTAGTTAATTTTTACTTTTGTCAAAGCAGTTTGCTGCTAAATAATGCTGCCAATAAAATAAACTGTTAACTACATCTCAAAGGAGCTTTATATTTAGCAATAACACCCTTTGTGGCTTGCAAAGTAACATTCCATCTTTAGATGCACCAATACTGGTGAAGTAAATATTGACTAATAATTGGTCTCCATTTCAGAAGAAGTTTGTAATGAAGAAGAGATTAAATAGATATTAACAATAGCTATCACCTTTTTCTTATTTTCTACTATAATATGAAACCAAATGACATGTCATTACATTTTTATATTGATGGGATAATCCCCTGACAGCAGCATCATAAATTTTTAAAAGTATTCCTACTTAAAATATTAGTGGGAACCTTCAATATCCTTACTGGAATAACAAGTTAGAAATGTAAATTTGAGTCACCAAAAAAGATCTTTCAGTGGGCATGCAGCTATACCTCCAAATGGAGTGGAGTATCTAATGCTTTGGTATGTGTCTACTTAGGAAATACAGGAGTATAGGAAAATGACAAGATGAGAAACTTACAAGCAATGGAAAATAATGTCTTAGGAGTATTTAAATTTATGAAGTCTACCCCCTCCATGCCTATATTAGAAATGTTCTAAATGACTATAAATTCATATAAAGTGCAGAGTTCTGAATTGTTCAGACTCTACCCAGATTTCTAAGTTGATTCTGTCTTTATTTCTATTTTACTAATTATGTAAAATGAGGTATTTCATCATATTTTAAGAACCTTATAGTTTCTTTGATGATAATTTAATAGCATTCCTATTGTTAAACATCTTGATTCAGTTTTTAATATTGTATATGAAAAATGCAAAGCTTAATATTTTATCATTTAATAGAAGTTTAATTGTATGTATATCATGACTAGGTTTTTTAAAATGATGTGCTTTCAGTAGACACTATGAAAATAAGACTTTGCGATAGTAAATCCTATCACTAGAATCCATGTTACCTACACAATGAATGAGACTAAATCCACACAATATATTTACAGCCAGAGAGCATTCTGAGAAGAAAGTAAATTCACTGAACCCTGTGAATCAGGCCATTTCCTGAAAGCTTTTCATACACACATGGATTATGTATATTTATATCACTTTTGTGTTTTGAGGGTTGCTTTATAAGACTGCATAATGGCAAATATATGTTGTCTCACAGAATACTTTAGGTTACATAAAATTACTTGTTAGCTGGGCTCACTTGGCACATGCTTTTTTTTTTTTTTTTTTTTTTGCAGTACTGGGGATGGAACCCAGGGGCATTCTAACTCCGAGCTCCACCCCAGCCCTATTTTTTATTCTTTATTTTGAAACAGGGTCTCACTAAGTTGCGGAGGGCCTAAGTAGCTGAGGGTGGCCACAAACCCCGATCCTCCGGTCTCAGCCTCCCAAGTACTGGGATTACAAGTGTGGGCCACCACACTCGGCGGCACATGCTTTTAACCTCAGTACTTGGGAGGCTGAGATGGGAGGATTACAGGTTCTAGGCTAGCCTCAGAAACTTAGACCCTGTTTCAAAACATAAAGAAGGCTCGGGGTATAGTTTGGAGGTAGAATGTCCCTGGATTCAATCCCCAATACAAAAAAAGAAAAGATTACTTACTTAATATAGAAGAAAATTAAATAAGAAATATATAAATATTGATTCAAATTAAAATTATCCACATCTCAAACCTACTTTCACAGGAATTATTTATCCAAAATGATATATTTAAGTTTATGTTACAGTCTAGAGACTTTAAATTCAAGGGATCCTAAAAGGATGATGTATCATTTAAACAAAAAACAGTAAATCGATAAAATACATAAGTATGTAAAAGATGAGAAGAGTAAACAAATTCCTCTGAGAGTAAATAACTTAGCAGGTAATTAATATGAATGAATTAAAGGAATGCTACAATAAAATATAAAATTGGAACTGAGTCTTAGGGTATAAGTAAGCATTTACAAAACAATTAGTATAGGACCCAATTAATATAGGATAAGACGTTTGAGCTTTAACCTATATTTACATGGTAAAATCTGATCTGTTCACATAAGGTAGAGATATTATAGATTAAGGTTTTAGAATGAAAAAAAAATCTAGTCATAGAGCAGAGGATTTAATGGAGTAGAAGCTAAAAAGCCAATAATATGACAACTACTGTAAAAGAAGTTGGAAGAATAAAGTTTATTAAAATTTTATATGACCTAGGTTAAGACAAGTCCAATTGTATAAAATGACTTTTTCATCATAGAGAAGTAGATATGTATATGATGTAGACAATCGGATATATTCAGCAGACACATGAAGAAACACTTCTCCTCCATATAATATAAATTAACATAATTAAATGCTTGCAATCTTCCTGATGTAAGGAATGTACAAAAGGAGGGTAGGAAGAGACATGAATAATGTCTAGATGAAGTGAACAAAAAGTAATATCATAGACACTGAAAAAGAACACCTCAAGAAATTCAACATGGTCAATGGTGTCAAATATCATAGACGGATTACATGGGATGACATCTAGAAATGTCACTGCATTTTGCACATCATGGTGGACCTGACTGAAAACAGTTTCAGTTGAGCATTGAGAATAGAGATCACACTGTATTGGATTAAAGAATGAAGATTAGTAAATGTAGAATTGGGGAATGGAATAAGACTACTCTTTTATAAAATTTAGCAGTGAAAGGAAAGATGGGAAAAGCATGTTCAAGGAAAGTTTTCAAGTCAGGCGTGGTGGCACACACCTGTAATCACAGTACAAGAGAGTGTGAGACAGAAGGATTGCGGGTTCAAGGCCAGACTCGGCAACTTAGACCCTGTTTCAGAATAAAAATTAAAAAGGACTGGGGGTGCAGGTCAGAGGAAGAATGCCCCTGGGTTCAATCTCCAGAGAAAAAGAAAGGAAGGAAGGAAGAAAAGGAAAAAAGGAAGGGGGGAGGGAGAAAAAAAGAAAAAGGATGGTTTTCAAAGCCTGACAAATGCTTAAATATGTTAAGAAGAAGAAGCCAGGGGAAGGTAAGTGACTAAACACTCTGGACCGAGGGAAAAATCTGTGAACTGTGACCTCAATGAGGCAGGAAGTGAAAATAAGTCATAGTAGTAGTTAGATCCAACAGAAGACAAGAACATGTACCAGGCAGTGTTCTTCATGTTTTTAATGTTTGTTGGTTTTTTTTGTGTGTGTGGTACTGGAGATTGAACCCAGGGGCATTCTACTCCAAACTACACCCCCAGCCCTATTTTTTATTCTTTATTTTGAAACCCGGTCTCACTAAGTTGCAGAGGGCCTCACTAAGTAGCTGAGACTGGCCGCGAACCCAGATCCTCCCATCTCAGCCTCCCAAGTACTGGGATTTACAAGCATGCACTACCACGCCCAGCCTAATGTTTTAATTAATGCAATGTGTTTCATAATCCTATGAGGAATAATTTTTCCCTTAGAGATAGAGGAACTGAGATACAGAGAGGTTGACCAGCTAGACCAAGTGGTGGAAGGAAGATTAGGACCTAGGCACTTGGGAACCGATAACTGTTCTTTTAACCACTTTGCTCTACTGTTGTGGGGTCTTCAGAAATAACATGAAATACAGATTCTTTTAAAATAGGAAAGGAAGGATTGATAGGTAATATTATAGGTATGTAAAGTAGAGGAGAGGGAAGCTGAATATGTGCTTATTTGATAGCTTGCATTTTCTCTATAAAGCATTCAGTAATAACATCTATTGATTATTTGGAGACAGGGTAGAAAGTTTAAAGAAAATAGTAAACCTTTAGATACACTATACTGACAACTTAGTAACAATTGTGATCATTAACTAATGACCTGTTTACCAAATAATCTTTCCTACATTATCCTTAGTCCATACAGAAATCCCTACAAAATATAAACTATTATTTCTGCTGGGATGTGGAAGGAAATATGCAGAGTTGTGTGCATGTATGTTTTTAACACATGGAAACTCACTATGATGTATAGTTGTAATGCACCAATAAAATGATATAAAAAGAAATTGTTACATTTTACCTACGTAGAAACTGGAGAAAGAAGAAGTTAATAGTTTGTTTGAGATCACCTAGATATTAAAGTACTACATTTGGGCTATGAATCAATGTCTGCTACCAGTATCTGTGCTACCACTTTTCCTCAAAAAAGACTGGGAAAGGTGATCACTAAGGGCAAGTAAAAGTAATACTGAAAAGTACCAAGGCAGCTTAGAATGCAAGCCATAAGTATTGTGAGGCCCCATTCTGCATCATTAATCAATGTTCCACATAAACACCAGGCAATTTTTGAACCAAAATTAGAAATAGTGACTGTCTATTTCTTTTCATTGTGGCAGGGAACTAGTTGGGCAAAGATGGTGGAACCAGAAAGAGTAGTAGAGGGGAAAGTAGAGCCAGGAAGGGACCGTCAAGCTAAGAAGAAGGGGACAGGCTGAGAACATGGGGACAAATGGCAGGTTGGAAAGAGGAGATGGGCTGAGAAAAATGGAAGGATCACAGGTACTGAAGACAGTGGAATCTTCAAATGTAAGATTTTTGAATCTGAAAGAGTTCAGTAAGTTTTGACTGGAAGCAGAGCCTCATGCACTCTTAAGCAACTGTTTTGTGATTTTCAGACCAATGTATGTACCTAGAGATAGTATTGCTGTGCTTAACTTAGTTTTTTCTATTGATACCTTGAAGACTTTGTAAAAGGTTATTTCACCTTGTATAAACTGAATGTTTTATTGAATGAAACGTTGTTTTCCCTTGAGTATTGTTTCATGCTATATGAATTTTTTTAAATTCCAGTTTTGTGATGTTTCATAACTTTATTAATGGTATTCAGCTCATCTGTTTTTTGCAGTTCTGTCAGATATGTTGAGTTTTATGCCAGTATTTTATATTCCATTCAGTGGTTACAAAGGCCAAAGTGAAGGAAGTAGAATCACCCTGTTTGGCTGAATCAACCATCACGGTAGAACATGGGGGTGCAGACCACAAACAATCATTTCCTGCTGCTAGAAGTTGCCCAAAGACAATTCTACCTTTTGTTAAAAACATTTGAAGATTATAAGCCTCACATTACAAATAATCTTTTAATTTCGCTTTTTTAATCAGTTTTTTGTCACTATGATGAAAATACCTGACAGACACAACTTAGAGAAAGGAAGGTTTATTTTAGGATTTTAGGGCTCATGATTTCAGAGATCAATCCATGATCATCCAGCTAGCTGCAGGAACAAGAGGGCTTTAGGCATGGAAGAAGAGAACACACACACACACACACACACACACACACACACATCACCCCAGGAAGCACAGATAGAAAAATGGCCAGAGACAAGTACAGCCCTTGCCCATGCCCTCAGGGATCCATCCCCTCCAACCATGTACCACCTCCAAACTTGGCTGAATTACCTAACACATGAGATTTAGGGACATTATAAATACAAACTATAACATTCACATTCTGAAATATTGCATGCAAATAAGAAGTTCTTTGAGATCATCATTCTAATATCTACCTCAGTCTACAAACTAATGCACAAAATTTATTCTAGTTAATTGCAAATGCCAAAATCTGACCACTAAAAGCTTCTAAGGTGATAGAAGATCTTGATATCACTGCTCGATTGACCACCTTGATTTACAGAACAACCTGTTTTAATTCGACTAAAAACGACAACAACAACAACAAAACGTTAAGTCCTGGAGCATGGTGATTTATTGTGGGTTTAAAATAGGACAAATTACTGACAGGATTTTCCATAGAGTATATTTTTTAAGCAGTAGTCCTAAATGACATGCCTAGTCCAAAAAATGTGTTGTATAAGCAAATATCATTGATGATTATCAGAGATGCATTCCCATACAATAAGAAAGTAGTTCTAGCACCACAAAAGAGGCAACATCTTATAGAGACAAATATTTTAGCAGAAATAGTTCTTCATCTCTTTCCTACAAGCATAATAAGCAATAAAACTTGGTGAAGGCTGAAATAGGTACCTTAGGTTTTTACGTTCCATCTCCCTGAATATACCAGATAGTCTTCTAACAGTGATTTTGTGGTGTTCTGCCTTGCCTATTTTTTAAATATTATAAGGAAATATGTTTCTGCTACTCTTCTTGGAAGATTAATTCTCCTCCCATCTTTAATGCCTTATTCAGTCCTTTAGATACCTATGTAAATTCTTTCTCACAGTAAAAGTCTTATTTGCTGAACTTCTCCTATTGCTATATAATAGAACTTTGTATCTTGAAATAAAAATATATGCCATCCACAATAGATATTTTTCATGTATGAGTAGTGAGATGTCCTTAGCTATTAAAAGACAAATAGTAATCCAAACAGGAGTATTAGAGAAAATTTCTTCCTCAAAGATAGAAAATAAGAAATAAAATGATTTTTAAAAGGAAAATCACATGTTTAAAAAATGACAACTGTATTTTGGGTTGTATGACCTAAAGGGAAATGTGACCTACTTGGAAATAATTTTTTTAAAACACATATTCTCAAGAATTTTATAAGCTATCATTATTTCCTGGTCCTGTTCATTTTTATTTTTCCTATTTTCTTATTTTCATTCATTTTCTACTATTTGGCACCAGTATCAACATACTTCTTCTGTGATCTATAATTTGCTTAGTACATTATAGAAATACAAATCTCTGCATTGATATATTTTATATTGGAATAAAACCCAGAAATACATAGGTGTGTGTGTGTGTGTGTGTGTGTGTGTGTGTGTGTGTGTGTGTGTGCTATCTTCGCTGTTAAGCTATTTTGAAAATATTAACAGTTTAAAAAATAGGAAGAAGAATCTTTTCTCTAAACAACTGTATTTGTTATAAAAACTTACTTTACTGTGGCTTGACAAAACAGAGGAATGTGAAAAAGGGAAGGTTTTTTTAATGGTGTATTTGGTTCTTGAGATCAAGACAAACAAGTCAGAAGTGAAAGGCACACCAGAAGCTGCCTGAGCAAAAGCAGGACATACCATTAATTATTCCTGCATTCAACGAGTATGTACTTGACACTCACATTGCAGTCCAAATGAGTTTTTGCCAACCAGCCTGCCACCTGGAGATTTGTGATCCTGGCTTCCCTATCTTATATTGTTGCCATCTCCCAGGGCTTCCTCAGCATTTTCTGCTAGATCTTGTGCATTTAGCCAACCAGTTAGAAAAGTGAAAATTATTGGGCAGTATGCTTTATGATCACGCTTGATAGTATTATACATCGCTTCCATCTACATTCATCTGGTCAGAACCAGGCAGATGATCTGACCCCTCTGCAAGAGGACCAGAAAATCTTGCCTTCAAGGTGCTTATGAAGAAATACTGGGATTATTGAATTTTACGGTTTGAATTGATTGTGTCCCCACCTGAATGATATGTTAAAGTTCTGACTCCTAGTATCTTAGAATGTGACCTTATTTGGTGGTAAGGTTTTTACAAAGGTAAATGAAATTAAGGTGAAGTTATTCATATAGTCCACTAACCCAGCATAACTGGTGTCCCTGTAAAGAGAAGAAAAATGAGAGACAGAGACACACACAGTTACAAAGGGAGAAACCCAGTGAAAAGCTATAAGGAGAAGACAGCCATCCAGAAGTCAAGGAATACCTGAAACAACCGGAATCTAGGAGAAAGACCTGAAACAAATTATTCTTTATACTTTTAAAAGCAGTACAGCCCTGTCAACATGTTGATTTCAAGGTTTCTACCTTCAGAATGGCAAGACAGCAAATATCTATTACTGCAAATACCTACTTATGGCGCTTTATTATAACCCCTCTAACAAACTAATGCAGTGAGATCGTGTTGGCTTCAGCCCCACTTCCATGTCTGAGAACCACAGGCAAGCTATTCAGAAAAGCCTCCTCAAATAAAACAACCAAATAAAAATTTGGGTAAAATATTTGTAAATCTCCTTAAAGACATCAAAGCATTGACAATGTAAGTAGAGAAAGTCATAAAGCCAGAGTACTAGTGCAACAAAGTTAATTTTGCTTTGAGAACACTTAGGATCCAAATAAACTTGAGCATAAACTTTAGCAGGACTTCAGAGTGCTAACAGAAGGCCCACAACCTAGTCACACTGAAGAGTCTAAAACAGAGCTTTCCAAAAAAAAAATGAATGCAACTTACATATATACTGTATTTTTATATATACTTTTATTGGTACATTGTAATTATGCATAATAGTGAGGTTCAAAGTGATACAAACATACACACACACAGCACTTGGTGTGTTTCCCTCCAGAGCCCACCCTACTCCCCCCCTCCAAAAATATTAGTGAGATTAGTAGTGACACCTTCATATATGAACATAGCAGTAGTTGAACTATTTTCTTAATCCATTTTCTATTTTCCCTTTCCCAATTCTCTCCCCTAGCCCCCTTCCACTAGTCTACTGGTCTCTCTCCTCATTTAGCTGAAGTTCCTTTGTTTACTATTTTCTCTCTAGATTCCACAGATGAGAGAAAACATAGGACACTTGACCTTCTGAGACTGGCTGATCTCACTTAGCATAAATATTCTCTAGTTCCATCCATTTCTTTGCAAATGACATAATTTTGTTCTTCTTCATGGCTGAGTAAAACTCCATTGTGTGTATATACCATATTTCGTTATCCACTCATCTGTTAGCAAACACCTAGAGATTCCTCCTAACTCCAGTTAGAATGGTACTCGTCACGAATGCAAACAATTATAAATGCAGGCAAGGATGTGGGAAAATAGGAGCTCTTATACACTGTTGGTAAGATTGTAAATTACTACAACCACTGTGGAGAGCAGTATGGTGATTCCTCAAAAGACAAGGAATGGAACCATCATATGACCCAGCTATACCACTCCTCAGTACCCTTCTAAAGGAATTAGTCATGACACAAAAGTGATATGTGCATATCTGTGTTTATAGCAGCATAATTTAAAATAGCCAAATTACGGAACCACGTAGGTGTCTGTCAATAGATGAATAGATAACAAAACTGTGGCATATATACTTTCAAATGGTCGAACAGCCACATTTTCAAAAGTAAAAAAGACAGATAAAACTAATTTTAATAATATATTAAATTCAATAGTTTCAAAATATTTCAATGGGTAATCAATAGAAAATTTTATAAATTAGATACATTACATTATTTTTGCACTAAGACATCAATATCTGTTCTGTATTTTACACTGACGGCATATATCAAGTCTGACCAGCCACATTTCAGATACTCAACAGCCACATGTGGCCATTGACTGAAACCTTTGACAACAGAGGTATAAACAGTCAAGTTAAAAGGCACAAAATATCTGGTTGGATAAAAAAGCAAGACCTAACTATATACTCTCAACAACAAATAATCTTTATTTTTATTTATTTATTGTTTATTTGTTTACTTATTTATTTATTTATTTATTTATTTATTTATTTATTTTGTGGTACTGGGGATAGAATCCAGGGACATTCTACCTCCAAGCTACACCCCAGCCCGATTTTTTTTATTCTTTATTATGAAATACGGTCTCACTAAGTTGCAGAGGGCCTCACTAAGGAGCTGAGGCTGGCCGTGAACCTGGATCCTCCCAAGTACTGGGATTACAAGCATGCGCCACCATGTCCATCACAAATAATCTTAAAATGAATAGACTTAGAGACATTAAAGGTAAAAGGGCAGGAATTCCACTTAGAGAAAATGGAATAACATCCCCAAAGTGAATCAACACATGCACGAATCGCTGTCAAGACTGAAACAACATTGTTGGACTCAATGAGAAACAGTGATCTTTGAGACACAGGACACAAGTGAGGGGCTGACTATCCAGCTGCCGGCCTGAAGACAGTTTCCAGTGGCAGGCTCTCTCGGTTGAGTAGACGGACCCAAGAGTCAAGGAGAAGTTAGCTGACTAGATTTTGAGTGGGTTGGGGGGATACTGGAGAGAAGAGCTACACTTAAAGAGAAATACAATGATCTAGCAAGCAGCTACCTTGACAAGATCCAAATACTACCAGCACATGCATACTAAGAAACCACCTGAGACCAGAGAAAGAACCATTAGAGATGACTAGAGGGGAAAATCCCTGGAAGTCAGCAGTCCAGGCTTGTTCACACCAGCCAGAGTAATACAGCTCATAATTGACATGAAATTGGGGAGAGAGCCCAGAAGGGTTTCATTTCTGGGAGGGAGGGTAGCCCTAGACTAAGCATTTCTCTGGTTCTGCCTAACAAATCTTAAAAACAAAATAAAAAAGGATCAAAGTATTCCCAAGTAATATATCTGCATCCAAGAACAAAGATCAAGAATATTTGTGGAGATATCCAAATATCCAAATTAGAACAAGGAAAGAATTTCTGGCTTCCAATAAAAAATTTGCAAGTATTCAAAGAAGCAATATAATACAACATATATGGAGAAAAAAAATCAATTAATGGAAACCAAGCCAGTAATGACTGAATAATAAACTTCTTTTTGGCAATGTGTCATGTATGTGGCTGTCAGGAATTTGCCTGGTGGGGAACAGGGGGGTACTTGGGATTGAAGAAGCCATAGGTCCAACACTCCAACATATAGGCACAGGTAGGAACTTCCTCAACATGACCTCCAAAGCACAGGAAATTAAAACAAGAATTAATAAGTGGGATAGCATTAAACTACAAAGCTTCTGCTCATCAAAGGAAACCATCAAGAGCTTAAAGAGAAAGCCTACGGAATGGGAAAAGATCTTTGCAAGCTATC
>PVJS01010937.1:0-16844 GCA_004027185.1 Glis glis
CATAATTTGGCCACTGTGAATTGTGCTGCTATGAACATGGGTATGCATATATTACTGTTGTTTTCTAGTTTCAATCCCTTTGGTATGATACCCAATAGTGGTATAGCCAGATCATATGGTGGATCCATTCCCAGTTTTCTGAGGAATCTCCACACTGATCTCCACAGTGGTTGAACTAGTTTGCAATCCCACCAACAGTCTCTACCTTTTTAAATGTTTAGGACAC
The DNA here is from genome assembly GCA_004027185.1 of Glis glis. Taxonomy (NCBI): domain Eukaryota; kingdom Metazoa; phylum Chordata; class Mammalia; order Rodentia; family Gliridae; genus Glis; species Glis glis. The sequence goes on from PVJS01010937.1 coordinate 227, forward strand.
AGCTGTTCACAGTTCACTAAGATGATTTTTCATGTACAGATGTATACTGTGTACATATATTAATTGTTATCTCCATTCTCCGAGAAAACCTTTCCAGATGTCTACAAAGATTAAATCCCTACTTAGGTATGCATTAAATAGAACAGCTAGCAGATCACACAATGCTTCTCAAACATCAATATAACATTTTTAAAAATTTTGTTATTGATTCATTAGTATTTATTTATTTATTTATTTTTTATTTATTTATTTAATGGTACTGGAGATTGAGCTCTGGGGTGTTCTACCTGTGAGCTATACTCCTGGTTCTTTGTGTTTTTTTTTTTTTTAATTTTGAAAGAGAGTCTGGCTAAATTACTAAGGCTGGCTTCAAACCTGGATTCCTCCTGTCTCAGTCTCCCAAGTACTGGGATTACAGGCATGCACCACCATGCACATGGCTCATTAGTTTGGATTAATGCTTTTCTCTTTGTTCTATTACTCTTTGGTTTCCCAGAATACAATATAGGTGGTCTACCATCCAATAAAGAGGCCTGATTAAGTTATTTTAAATTCTCGAAAGTATATCATTCATTAAAAAAGTAAAAACAGGAATCTGCTTCTTTTTTTTGTTGACCAACTGAAAAGAAAAATTCAACTTACCAAAATGTGTGGGATGTTATAAAACAAGGCATAGAAGGAAATATATACCATGAATAGGAAGCAAAAAAGACTTCAGTCAAATGAGGAGAGAAACCAGGAAAATAGTGGAAGGAGATTAGGGGAGGGAGGAGAGGAAGGGAAAAATGAAGGCTGAGGAACTGTATAGTTGAAATAAGTTTATATCCATATAAGGTTTCACTACCAATCTCACTAACATGCATGGGGAAGGAAAAGGGGGGGCAGATATATGGAGGGAATACAAGTGATGTGTGTGTATATGTTTGCATCACTTTGAATCTCACTATGATGTATAATTGCATTGCATCAATAAAAGTATAATAAATAAATATAATAAAATACAAAATAAAATAAAGAAATATCCAAAATAAATAATCAAAGCTTACACTTTAGAAACCTAGGGAAAGATGAGTAATTTAAGCCCAAGTAATCATGAGTAAAAAATAATAATTAAAATTGGAACAGAAATCAGTTACATTTAAAATAGGAAAACAATAAAGAAAACCAATGCAATCAAAAGGTAACTCTTTTTTAAAAAAATCAATAAAATTGTAGATCTCTAGTCAGGCTAATCAAGAGAAAGAGGACAGAAATGAACAACATCAGATATGAAACAAAGGAGCCGGGCGTGGTGGCACATGCTTGTAATCCCAGTACTTTGGGAGGTGGAGACCGGAGGATCTGGGTTAGCAGCCAGCCTCAGCTCTCTCTCTCTCTCTCTCTCTCTCTGTCTCTCTCTCTCTCTGTCTCTCTCTCTCTGTCTCTCTCTCTCTCTCTCTTTCTCTCTTTCTACTTAGCAAAGCCCTCCGCAACTTCGTGAGACCCAGTTTCAAAATAAAGTATAAAAAATTGGGCCGGAGGTGTAGCACGGAGGTAGACTGCCCCTGGGTTCAATCCCCAGTACCGCAAAAAAAAAAAAAAAAAAAAAAAAAAAGATATGAAAGAAAGGTCCTTGTTACTGATCCCATGCACATTAAATAGATCATAAAAATACTACGAACAGTTCTATATGCATCATTTTGGTCATTTACATGAATTAGACAAATTCCCTGAAAGACTCAAACTACCAAAACTCATTCAAGGTAAATCTATAGTTTTAATATGCCCATCTATATTAAAGAAATTGATTCAATAATTAATAACTGTGAAAAAAAGAACACACCAGCTCCAGATGGTTTCATGGTGAATTCTAACAAACATTTAAGAAAGAAGTTATATGAATTCTGTTAATCTCATCTAAAGAATAAAAACAAAAGAAACACTTTCTAGCTCAGTGTATGAGGCCAACATTATACTAATTAAAAAGCCAGATATTGATTTTATAAGAAAGGAAAACTACACACCACTGCCTTTCATTAACAAGAGTTAATGCAACAGTCCTCAACAAAATATTAGCAAATCAAATATAGTAATACATGAAAGCAATTATATACTATGATTGAGATTTAATCAAATCTATAAGTACAGTTCAACAGTTGAAAATCATGAACAATAATTAAGATGTAGGGACAACCTAAGTGTCTCTTGACAGATGAATAGATAATCTAAATGTGTGTCCATTAATGTTATTCAACCTTAAAAAAGAAGAAAATCTTTCCATTATAACAACATGGATGAACTTGAACATTATGCTAAGTGAAATAAGTCAGGCATAGAAAGACAAATACTGCATGACTTCATTTATGTGAAGAATCTAAAAAATGGAGCACAAGGAAGATGGCGATGTATTAAGGATCCCTAGACGAGCTTGTCTCTAACCCGTCTTGATGGGACTCTGAACTGAGCAGCATTCCACATCCCATGCTACCCTCATGGGAGGTGGGAATTAAAGACAAAGAAACTCAATAATATCTACAAGGCCACCTTTAAACACCCAGGCTGAAAAACGGGGAAAAAAAGCAATCAACCAGAGATGCCAGAACAATAGCTGTGGACCAGGTCAGTGGAACAGCAGGAACCTTTGGAAGAACCCAAAAATATTATAATCAGCAACCTGAGACCTACTTCACAGACATTGAGATCAGCAGCCATAGAATCACACAGCCCCGCGACAACAGGATGGAGAAGGACAACCACATCCATGAACCTGTCCCTCCCAACCCCTGATCTTCCATGTGCCTGGAAACAGAGGTGAGTACAGCATCCTCCTGGGGTAACTGAAAAGAGCCTCCACTCCTCCCAAAAAAAGAGGGGTTGGGGACACAAGCAGACTGCAGCTGCACTCTGCACATGAAGCTGAGGAATACACCAGGTCTGAAAGCTACAGACCAACAACCCACCCTTCTCTGTGGAGAGTGCAGAGTCCCACACTTGCACTGGGATGGACCCTAGCGACACTTGGCACCCATGCAGGCAGAGAAACACACCAAGCCAGGGTCTCACTGCAGGAGACCAACAATTGGGGCTGCAATCTGACATCATTGCTATAGGTAACCGAACAAGTGAGAATGCTTGGAACGTGCTCGAGAACCTACTATAATAAGTGGACCTTAAATGGCTAAAAGTATCCATGCAGACCCAGAAGGGTGGCAGAGGCCAATGCAAGGGTTTTTTTTTTTTTTTCATGTATATATTTTTTCCTTTTGGCCTTTTCATTCTGAATGTTTCTTTGTTTTTTGCTGCTGCTCTGTACTTGTATATTTGTAGGGTTTTTTTTTTACCTTTTCCTGTCTCCTCCCTTCTCTCCTTCCTTCCTTTCTCTCTCTCCCTCTCTTTCTCTCTCTCTCTCTCTCTCTCTCTCTCTCTCTCATGCCAGGATTAGCCTATGACCCTAGTGAATGCTGGGTAAGCACCCTGGTCCACACCCCCAACCCCCAGCCAAGTAGAGCCTCCTCCCAGCAATCAGCAGGGGCCAGTCCCTTCCTGCGCCTCCTCCCTAATCTGCGTCCTTAGCAAAGTAGGAGACAGAGCAGGCAGGGGAGCAAGCTAGAACAAGAACTTCTGAACAACCTTCACATCTCTTCTAAGCAAGCCTCAAATCTCAAATCAAGGAAAAAAAAAAAACCCTTGTCTCCCAGTGCCTTGTAGTAAATCCATTTTATAGTGATATTCTACATTGGCTACTAGAATTCTCCTTTATTTCACTATCTATAATCTTTACTATATATTACCTAACTACACCCAAACTCTTATTCTAATTGATTTTATTCTCTACTATATCCTATTCTTGCATTCCTTACTCCAGCTCCTTCCTCCTCACTCAGCCTTCACCATTGAATACAATACAATTTGCCCTTGTATATACCAGCTGACTCCTCTAAACCCCTACTGCTGAGGTTGGACCAGATAGGTGACCCTCCAGAAAGGACTGCCAGACACTAAGGGCAAACTAATAACAGCTGATAGACAGAACTGCCAACACCCTGAACATTGAAGTTTAAAAATGCACAGGGCACAAACTGCTTTGCTCACAAGTTTGAGTCTACTCCCTATTATGGAGGCAACAGACCAGCCCTGGACCGTAACACCTGGAACCCATCAACATCACCATTACAGAAGGCAGACTGAGCACTGAACAACAGTGGGGTGATACGGGACACAGACTTCAAAGTCGGCATTAAAGGGTGATAAACACACAATAGAAAACTGAGAATACCCATACAGTAGAGGAAGAATAACAAAGAAACAATGTGTTCCCACAATCCCACAACAACAGAACATGCTAACACAGAATTGCAGAGAATGCCAGAAGAACAATTCAGAATTTTAATAGTAGAAATGATACAGGATTTCCAAAAAGAATTCAGATAGAGCCTGAAAGAGATGAAGAATAAAATAAGCAAAGAATCTGATACCTGAACAGGAATAAAAAAAAAAAAACAAGAAGTCCTGAAGGAAGTGAAAGATGCAATAAATGTAATGAAGACATCAATACAAACCATCAACAGTAGACCAGACCATATGGAAAACAGAATCTCACTCTTAGAAGATGACCACTCCAAAAATGAATACATAGTATATAATTTAGAAATTAAATATTTTTAGAAATTGAATCAAGAAGATATAGAAAATTTAAACTGACCAATAGCAATAAAAGTGATTGAAGCAGCAATAAAAAGCCTACCATCAAATAAAAGCCCAGGTCCAGATGGTTTTCCAGTGGAAATTTATAAAACCTTTATAGAAGAGCTAATACCAATACTTGTTAATCTATTCCATGAAATAGAAAGAAAAAGGACTCTCCTGAATACATTCTGTGAAGCCAACATCACATTAATACCAAAACCAAAGAAAGACAGCTCAAGAAAAGAAAACTAAAGGCCAATATCATTGATGAATTTAGATGCAAAACTTCTAAACAAAATACTAGCAATGAGCATTCAAAATCACATTAAGAAACGTATACACCACGACCAAGTCAGGTTCATCTCAGGGATGCAAGGCTGGTTCAACATACAAAAAACAAACCATGTAATTTACCAAATAAACAGAACTAAGGACAAAAGCATATGGTCGTTTCAATAGATGCTGAAAAGCATTCAGCAAAATATAACACCCATTCATGCTAAAAACACTGTAGAGAATGGGAATAGAAGGAACATACCTCAACATCATAAAGGCAATATACAATAGGCCCACAGCCAACATCATATTGAATGGGGAAAAACTGTGAGAGTTTCCCTTAAAAACAGGAATAAGACAAGAATGTCCACTATCACCACTCCTTTTCAATACAGTACTTGAGACTCTAGCCAGAGCAATAAAGCAAGAGAAGGAAATCAAAGAAGTACAAATAGAAAAAGAAGAACTGAAACTATATTTGCAGATGATATGATATTATACTTAGAAGACCCAATAAACTCAACCAAAAGGCTTATAGAACTGGTCAACAAATTCCACAAAGTGTCTGAATACAAAATCAATCTTAAAAACTCAGAAGCTTTTCTGTATGTCAAACATAAATCCACTGAAAAAGAAATCCAGAGAACATTTCCACTCACAATATCCCCCCCAAACAATATAATACTTAGGAAGAAAAATTGTGACCATATTAATTGATTCAAAAAAGGGATTTAACTGAACCTCAACACTCATTAATGAAAAAATCAGAAAACTTAGAATACTGCTATTTCCTATTCAATATCCACTGCAAGCCCCATCTAATGCAAAAAATAAATAAATAAATACAAGAGAGCAAAAGTATGCAGATCGCAACAAGGGAAGGAAAACTCTCACTATTCACAGATAACTAATAAATTACCAGTGTAGAACATCCCAAAGATTTTGGGGGAAAAAAGAACCCTGCAACTATCACAGGCCACAAGGCTAATATTTTAAAAAGTCAGTTGCTTTCCTACATACCAGAAATGAAGAGTTGATATTTGAATTATGCTGCGGTGGTGGGGAGGGAAGGGAGAAGTAATGAAGGGGACACCTCCACTGACATTATGTACCTGTGTGAGAACATCAATGCCAATTTCAATATCATGTATGGGGAAAGAGGAAGAGTGGGGAGGGAGCTGGAGGATGCTCACTGTGCATGTGTGTACCTATCACTCTGAACTAAATTATGATGTGAGACTACAATGCACTAGTAAAAGTATATAAAAAACCCACAATCTCATTTACATTAGTATTCCAAAAAAGTGAAATAAGTAGGTACAAACCTAAAAAAATTAAGTATTTATATGTAAAAACTTCCAAAATTTTGATGAAGGAAATAAAATTAAATAATAGATTAACTGTACTTGTGGATTAGAAGTCTCAATACATTTAAGGTTAGAATTCTTACCAAATTGATCTATAGATCCAATGCAATTTCAATCAAAATCACAGTAAACTATTCTGTGGATGTTAAGAAATCATTTCTAAAATTTACATGGAAAGGGAAAATATCTAGAATAGCCAACACATTATTTGAGGAGAACAAAATTGGAGAACCCACAGTACTTGATTTCAAGTCTTGCTATAAAGCTACATTAACCAAGGACACGGTATTGGCAAAATAATAAACACAGAGGTTAGTGAAAGAGAATAAAGGACTCATAGATTCATAATCACAGACAACTATAATAAAAAGAACAAAGGCAATTGAATGCATTACAGTCATGCCATTTTCCTCATAAGTGGTGCTATAAAAATTGGACCAACTGATTTAAAAATTGATGTCACACAAGAACCAGAGTTTGAAAATTCAACATTTCATTATGAATCATTTATAATTGCAAAAGCAGGAAGTAACCAAGATATGCTTCAATAAATGAATAGGTAAACATCATATTGTGATGGTGAGTATATAACACTACACATTTGTTAAATCTCATAGCATAAAAAGTGAATCTTAATGTCTACCAATTTTGTAAATCATTTATGAGATCAGAGGAACCTCAGGATGGAATGCAGAATGTAAAAAAAATAATCTAACAGTATTACAAATACATAACACAACCTTCCTAAACAGTGTGAAGAATAAAGTGTGGATATAGTCAGTTCGGGAAATGAGTGGTCTATAAGAACAAAGCAAAACCAAAAAAGTGTGCATAAGCATTGTGCTTTGGTAAAGCTATCTCCCAAGGAGTACAAGTTAGCAATTATGATACTGGTATAGTGTACAAGTATACTGGAACTAAGTAAATAAATGGTGGATGATGGGAACTGGCTTTCTCGCGGTTGGAGTGGAAATTTACAGTTCAGCAAGGAGTGCAGACGATAATGACCCAAGTGCCAATAGATTAGAGTTGAAGACCTCAGTTTAAAATTGTGTTTGGCCTAATATAGACATTTAAATATGTATCAATATTTGAATGTACATGAGCTGGTATGGTCATACATTTCTTTGTTCTGTCCTCTGAGAGAGCCTAGAATTACATCATAGAAGCCATGAGCAATAGCACTTAGATCTTTATTTTTAATCTTATTCTCCTATTAGAGGAATTAGATTTCCTTAGAGAAATTGAGTTTCCTTATCCCGGTGCTAAGCCTCCACAGAAAATATAAAAGATGTGCCTAGAACATGTTGTAGTACCAGAAAGTAAGGAAGTGCTTTAAAAAAAATCCCCATAATTATAGTGGTCTGTCAGCAGAATTCAAGACCAAAATAAGTATGTTCCTATCACTCTGAACCTCATTATGATGTATAATTACAATTCACCAATAAAAGTGTATTAAAATGAATAAGTAAAAATAAAACAAAAGCACTCCCAATGGTCAAATCTGGAGCAATTTCAACCAAAAAATAAATAAAGTATTAATGAAGTATAACCCCAATTTAAAAATAAATACCCATGAGTTTATGCTGATGATATAAATATATATTGAGTAAGTGAACTAGTGAAAATAGATGAACTTCCTATGTAGAATTATTTCAATGATGAAGACAATGTATACATACATGAATGTATCACTTTAAATTTTACTATGATGTAAAATTACATTGTACTGATAAAATTCTAAAACCATGGTTGTAGTCTTTTCAACTATATATCTACATACAAAAGAAGTAAGTTGGACCCCTATATAATATCATATACAAAAATACTAAAAAATAATGTGGACTTAAGTGTAGAACCAAAACTATAAAATTCCTACAAGAAAACATATAAATAAATATCTATGACCTTGGGTTGATCAATAGTTTTCTTGATCACACCGAATACAAGCAAGAAAAGAAAGAAAAATAGGTAAACTTCATTACCTCAAGAATACAAAGATTTTGCTATAAATGAAACCATGAAGATATTGAAAAGACAACTCACTGGATGGAAGAAAATACTCATAAATCATATATTTTGAAAATAGACTTGAATCTAGACTATATAAAGAATGATTAAACTCAACAATAAAAAGATAAGGACTCTATTAACTGCAAAAGTACGTAGATAGACATTTCTCTGAAGTAGTTACATATAGATGATTGATAAGCACATGAAAATATGTAGAACATCATTAATCATTAGGGAAAGGTAAAACCATGATGAGATACTACTTTCTACTCATTAGAATGGTTAAATTTAAATATTAAAAAATAAAACAAAATAGAGCCAGTTTGGGGGAAGATGGTGGAAAAACCTGAACCCTCATGTATTACTGGTCTGACTGTAAAATAGTGTAGCCACTTTAGAAAAGAGATTAGCAGTTCCTCAAAGTAGTAAATGCAGAGTTACCCACTTCATATGACTCAGCAATTCTACTCCAAGGTACAAACTCAACAGAATTGGGAAAGAATAGATAATACATTCACAGATTTGGGTATTATAGGTTTTATCGTTGGATAAAGTCTGACCAAGAAAAATCTGTATATTCTTTACCATAGTACCTTGATACAGCCCCATAAGGAATGCTTTCACTGAAATCTAACAGTTTTGACTTAGTCTTAAAAATATTACACACCTTATGCTGGGAAATGTTAAATAAAATCTGTGATTGATATAGAGGACATCTTTGTTAGGTAGCTAGAAAGAAATGAGCAGAACAGGGCAAGACTGAGAGGGATCTGAGGGAAAGCTAAGCAGGTGCTCATGAATAGAAACATGGAACTTCTGACCCGGCTATGGTTAGGGAACCAAGGTTAGGGAACCTCAGGGATATGAGGAGAAAAGAAAATAGAGAAGAAAACAAAAATAATTAAGTTTAGCTTTATATCATCTTTATTTTATGGACTTTCATCTATTTATTTTTACATTTTATTTAATGATTAGTAAAAATAATTTAAAAGTTTAAATTCAATCTTACAACCAGATCTTGGTTTCTAACTACCATTTTGCAGTAAAGGGAATCAAAGTTCATGGAGAAATAATTGATTCCAGGTTTTGGAACACTTCGTAGGACTGAAAAATAAGAAAGTTCTAAAATAAGAAAGAGAGGTAAAGAAGGAAATGAGGGAGACGTGGAAAAAAGGAAAGAAGAAAGAAAGAAGCAAGGGAAGGAAGGAGGAAGGAAGGAAGGAAACAAAGAAATGAGAAAGAAAGGAAAAGACAAGAAAAGCAAAAATAAAAAGGAAGGAAGGAAAAGAAAGACAAGAAAATAAAGAAAGAGGACTAAGAAGCAACCTGAAAGAACTCATATGGCTAAAGTTGGAACTTGAGCAACAACCACAAAAAATAAATACAATACTGAATATAACCCAAAGAAGTTTTTAAGATTGAAATCATATAGAAATAAATAGCTCACCCTAATACATGAAGGATAAGTCGTTACTCTTCTATATAGAAGAATTCCAGTTAAAAATACAAAAATGATGGCATAAATAGAAAATAGTCACTAGAATATTATGATAATTATCATAGACAATAGACTGGTAAATTCTAAAACAAGAAGGTAAAATTTAAGTAGAAACAAAATATTTGCACAGTCCCAAAATATCTTTCACAAAATATTTAGTTACCCCAAGTTGAAAATTAGTAAGTATATAACTAAAAATCCCAGTAGATACCATCTTAGCCAAAAAATCAAATATAGCATCACCAGTATGAAGATATTCAGACATCATACACCTTCTGATGCCTTGCACTGAGACAAGCAGCTCACCTCTGTATGTCCTTCTTTTGTGTGTTTTTTGTACTGGGGGTTGAACCCCAGGGCATTCTACCTCTGAGCTACAACCTCAACCCCCCCTCCTTTCTTTAATCATAGTCTTTAAGTTGTAGTGTGTTGGCCTTGAACCAAGATCCTCCTGTCTCAGCCTACCAAGGAATAGGATTAGAGGTGTGTGTTACTAAGCACAGGTTGTATATACTTTTCTTAACAATGTATAACTTTAATGCGAACATGACAAAGCATGAAATAAGCCCAACTAAGAACCATTTGATAAAATAACTAACCAGTACTCATCTAAAGTATCAAAGTATGAAAGATAGGAAAAAATCTGAGGAACTATAAGAGACTGTAAAAGACTAATGACACATGACAACTAAATGTGGGCTCTTGACTTGGTTCCTGGAGTAGAAGTGGGAGATAAATTAAAAAAAAAACTGTGAAAATCTGAATAAATTCTATGTTGCAGTTATATTAGGGTTAGGGTTAGTATTGTGAAAGGTTAATTTCTGAGTTTTGGTAAATTTTCTATGGTTATGTTAAGATGTTAACATAAGGCTAAGCTGGATGAGGATATAAGGAAATTTACTGAATCACTTTTTGCAACTCTTCTACAAAACATTGATATTTTATGTTTTAAAAATATCCAGAAAATTTCTTACAAGTAAGAAAACATTTTATACTTTTAAGTTGATTCTTCTGTTTCCATTTCCTTTACTTCTTCATAGAAAGGCTGAAAGGAATAAGAAGCAACCTGAAAAAAGAAAAAAAAACTCATAATGGTAACTGCTTCTTCATTGCCAATTTTCTTGCCTTCAATGAAGCAAGAATACAAAAAAAGGGGGGATGAAGAACCACTTTTCATCAATGGATAGAAGTTGTAAAATTTTTTAAAAAAAGCTTGAATTGAACAGTCTGAAACTTAACTCCTTGATTTGTCCAAAATAAAAATGTCCCCACTGCATTTTCTCATTAGACTATTTATTCTATTGTCAAACAAAAGAAATAACACCGGATGTTATATAGCCTGGGAAAAGTTAAACTTGTCTGAAGCTTTGAACAGAGAAAAAGAGATACAGCTATATCTCTGTATAATAATGTTGTTTACTTGAATATCTCTGAAGTTTCTTCTACAACTTTAAAGCAAATTATCAAGGAAGTTAGCAACTCTTCTATTTTCCCGCAGTGGGCAATAATGTGAAAGTCCTGATTTCTTTCAATCCAGCCACTTCTTGCTGCTGATAACAATCTCAAAGGCTTGCCTATTTCAAGAGCTCCTTTTTGAAATTTCAAAGACTGTCAATGTCTTCAAAATTGTAATTTTTCTTAACAGCAAAATTTGACTAGAAGAAAAATCCTAGTACTCTGTGAGGATAAAACTTCTGCAGCAACATCTGGCTTTTCTGCTTTGGCTAAAAAAAGATGATTCATACTTCATTATTTCCCTGGCTCGTGGTTTAGTACCAAGGACTCTGCAACATTTCTGAAGGAAATTTACCCACTGCTCAGAAAGCAGTCAACTTTAATGGAAGCAGGACCTACACAAATCATTTCTGCAGTTAGGTCTAGGAAAGAAATCTTATTATGAAGTTCCTCACCACCACACAGAAGTGTATTATTGAGGTCCTTTTCTTTCCTATTTTCTCATATGACTTCATGATAATAAGGAATGAGACCAGTAGAATAGTGGAAAGGGATCAGGGGAGAGAGAGGGGGAGGGGGAAAGGAGACTTGAGGAAGGAAGCAGACCAAATAATATTGTGTCCCTAGACGAAGGTATCATTAACAACCTTACTGGAATGTACAGGGAGGGAAAGGGCATAGTGGATGGGGTTAGGAGGGAACCCCACCACGAGATGTCATATGCATATATGAATACATCTCTTTGAGTCTCACTAAGATGTATAATTATATTGCACGAATAGATTTCCAAAAATAAGTGTATTATTGAACTTTGATCACAAATACTGATTTAATGAGAGAAAAGGAGAGTCAACTGTCCAAACACTTTGAAAGACAGGAATTGATTCATGACCTCATTTTCTTAGATAGTTATAAGATCTTGTGTAATTCAAAGAGAAATAATTGAATGAAATCCTTTCTGAAACCATTAGAGACATTTAAAGAGCATGAGGTTATTGGCCACCTTCCTCCAGGGTGTTAGGTATACATAGCTTATGGAGACAGTCAATCATGTGAACTTCCCAAAGCTCAACAAAGGGTTTATGACAGATTGATGAGTTGATGACAAAGCCATGTCTGTTTCTTCCCAAGTAGAAATCTGCAGAACTTGTAAATACTGAAGATATTTTAGTTCTGCTTAGACAAAACTAAAATAATAAAAAAGGCACAGTGACACACTATAATTCCAGCTACTCAGGAGATTGAGACAGGAGGACCGCAAATTCAAAGTCAGCTGGGGCAACTAAGTGAGACCTTATTTTAAAATAAAAAGGTCTTGGAATGCATTTCAGTAGAGCACCCCAGGGTTCAATCCACAGTACTGAAATAATAATAATATGGATTTTCAATCATTTTATTATTGATTTAGATAAGTCACATCAGTGAATTAGTGCTTCTACACATAATATCACTCTTTTACAAAGAAAGTTGTTCATCGTATATTCATGGCTAAGAACTAATTTCCAATGATCCTTAAATTTTCCTAAATCTCGCAAAGTGGGTATGGGAAATTTGGGAGGCATTTTTTTCCTATATGTGTAAAAGTTTTCAATAGTACTTACTATCATCAAAATGTTAAAATGTATATGATTTCAAAAATGTTAAATAAAAGATTGGTCAATGTTTTGATCTTTTTTTCACTCTCTCCCATCACAGGTGTGTCAAGCTTCCTTAAGAAGTGTGAGCTCCCTAACCTCATGTAAAAATTGTTTCCAGTAAGACTTACTACAGGAAAAATATTGCAAATACTAATTTATTTGAACTGAAATAAAGTAATCCATGGGAAAAACAGTTGGTGCGGGGTAACCCAAAAGTTCTCAAATGTGCAAACTTGGCTTTACTGAATTGATTTTTTAAAACTTTTTGTTGTCTTTTTTTTATTAAGATAATCCACATAAGTAGACCTGTATTTCAATCATTATCTTATCTCTTTACCTGTTACTTCCTTAGGATGGTTTATCTCCTCTACCACCCAACTCTCTCCATCCTGTCTCACCATTCTCAAAAAGTTTATATCAAAATTACACTTGTAGTACATTACCAGAGAAATGAAGAGTGGTTTGCTTCTTCATGTTTTTTGTTTGACACCCTAGCATAGGCCCTGGTAATAATGAAGCTACTTTATTTTCTTCTCTAAAGATGTTTAATTTTCTTCTAAGTGTGTGAATTTTATATTATATTTCCTTGCAACATATTTAAATTGAAAGGTTATTTAAATAAAAGTATGTAATACACAAAAAGTATGCTTTGAGCCAGATATTTATTTTCATTTAATCTAAAACACAATGATAAACTAAGCTGACAATATTATTTCTGGGTTTTAATTATTTAGAACATATAACAGGTCTACTTTTTCAAACTAATTTCTATTACATAAATATTATCATACTATATAAATGCTTTTATGCCTTTTTAGTATGTTAGAGCTGCTATAACAAAATCCCTTAAACTGAATTGCTTACAAAAAAAAAACCTGTATCTCATAGTTCTAGGATTTAAGTCCAAGATCAAAGGGTATTTGGCTTTTTGTGAGGGTCTGCTTTCTGTCTGATACTTTCTGGCTGATAGCACCGTTTTGTTCTTTTCTTACATAATAGAAAAAAGAACCTTGCTCTCTGGGGGTCTCACTCCCCTAATCCCAATCATGAAGCCTAAGTACCCTAATTCCACTCATGAGAAATCTGCTTCCATAACCTAATTGCCCCTCAGTGGCCTCTCCTTATAATACCATCACATTGAATTTGAGAGGGACAAATTCAGTGTGATGAATTTGTCCCTCACCACCAGCCTATAGCACAGCCTATAGCACATGATAATATATATGTCATTCAGTTAGACTCCTCATCATTTTACTGACCTGAAACTTCTAATTATTATCATCTAAAGAACACCAGTTTATTATTGTCATTTACTTTTTATTGGCTCATAACAATTATACAGCATAGTGGGTTTCTTTGTGGCATATTATTCTTACATGCATGCAACATAATTTGATCATTTTCAATCCTCAGTACTCCTCCTTGCTCTCCCCACCTCCTTCCCCTTAACTCCCTCTCTTTACTCTACTGGAGTCCCTTCTATTTTCATGAGATTCCTTTCTTTTCTTTCTCTCTCTCTCTCTCTCTCTCTCTCTCTCTCTCTCTCTTTCCTAGCTTCCATATATGAGATAAAATATACAACTCTTGAATTTCTGAGTCTGGTTTATTTTGTTAACATCATGTTCTCCAGTTCCATCCATTTTCCTGAAAACCACATAATTGTTCTTTATGGCTGAATTCCATTTTATTCATACCACATATCTTTATACATACCACACTCTCTTTATCCAGTCTGCTGATGGACTCCTACTTTTGTTCTATGAATTGGCTGCTTTTGGTTGTGCTGTTATAACACTGGTGTGCATGTATCACTACACAGTGCTAAATTTGATTGTTTTTAGATAAATACTGAGGAGTGAGTGGTACAGCTAGATCATATTGACATTCATTTTTGAACAAAATTAAAGTTTGTTTTAACTTATTTTCACAGTTTGAATTTCATTCTATTTAAGACATCATTGTATTTTACATAAAAATGAGAGAAACCTAATCCTTCACAAAGATTGTTTTATATCTTATCTGTATAAGGTGAAACAATTTTTAAGTTTTGTTACAAAAATTTTTTAATCAAATCTACCCTGAGAGATTTGTCATTGTTTTTAAAATTTGTAATTTTAATTGGACCAGTTATCTTATTCTCCTTAGATAAGGTTAACCTCCCATAGTAGTATATACTTTTTAAGATAATCTTACCTGCATTAGTTCATTTGGTATTGACAATAAACCTACAATAAAATAGACTAATCCTTCACCAACCAACCCTTCCCACTGCCTCCCAAATCCCCAATTTACTATTGATATCACAGAATCAATTAGATTAAAGAATTTATTTGTGGGTACACAGCTACTAAAAGAAGAGCTTAGTCTAATGTTTGTCTTTGGGACTGAATGTTCCCTTCCTCAAGTCTCTTTATTGTTTTATTAGAAAAGGGAAGGAACGGGGTTCATTAGTTTACCCATCATATTAAACACCTCCCCAAAGTAAGTAATTACTATCCATATCTATTAAAAAATCTACCAATATTACAAATGAAAAAATACATTTTAAAATTTTATATAAATCTTAAAGTATTTCATATATTAAATAAATCAAAATCATTAATTTTCTTTTTCTAACACTAACAATAAAACTAATTTGCATTTAAATTATCAAAATTATATTGAAATCTTTACTTCTCCAGGATAATGCAACAGCCAGAAAGGTCATCTAGATTAATTTATTTGGTTTAAGGCATTTTATTGATTCTTAACCTTTACAAACTCACTGAAGAACAATCCCAAAAAATAATTTTAAAGAGGTCTCTAAATTTCTGTTACCAGGCTGCATTCAGATCTTGTTTGTTTGTTTTGGCTTGGTTTTTTTTTTAGTAATAGTTTACCTCAATATGCAAATCATTCACAGGGGTGTTGGTGTTATTAGAGAAGAATTGTTGATTTGTTCTATTTGTTCATTTAGGATAGGCGGTGGAATGGACAGTTAGAAGACCTCCATTCTCGATTCCATCTTTATTACTTTTGTTCATAAGGCTGACCCAGAGGGCAACAAACTGTAAAGAGTCGGTAGTTAATATTTCAGGCTTTGAGGGTAGAAAGGGAAAGATCAAAATATTATGTAACTACCCATATAGATATTAACTGTAACCATTTACAAATATAAACACCATTCTTAGCTTTCAGAAAAAACAAAGAAAAGAAAGGAAAAAAAAAAACAGGAAAAGCTTGATTGCTGACAGTCATGGTTCCCCACCCCTTGCTTTAGGCAGTTGATTAAATCTCTCTAATGTCCACTTTTCTAATCTAAAAATAATTTTTAAAGCAACTGATAAAGGCACTCAGAAAGGAAGGTGGAACTTAAAAGGAGCAGAAGAGCTGGGCATGTGTGGCACACTTGTAATCCCAGTACTTAGGAGGCTGAGACAGGACGATTATAGGTTCAAGACCAGCCTCAGCAACTTAGTGAGAACTTGTTTCAAAATAAAAAATAAAATAAGGCTGGGGGTGTAGCACAGAGGTACAATGTCCCTGGGTTCAATCCCCAGTAACACACACACACACACACACACACACACACACACACACACAGAAGCAAAAGATTCAGATTTGAATTCTGCTTCTATAGGTCACTTGAGAAACTACTATTAATAAGGACCCCACTACTTTTATGCTCAGACCCTTTGTCCCGGAGAGACCACCAGGAGACCAAGCCA
>PVJS01010937.1:16944-28352 GCA_004027185.1 Glis glis
TTGGTTATAGATACAGTTGATCATCACAGACTGGTTAGACATTCGCTGTCCTTGTACATTCTATATTGGAAGATGTTTTCCCTAACTTTCCAGACTGTTACAGTAATAGTAACCACAATAACCATTAATCTATAGAAGGCCATCTTGAACTCAGTCAGGAGGGTCCCAAGTAAGGACATTTTGCTTTCCCAACAGATGTCTAGGTCAGGGAGTGAGTCCGCTAAGGACATCCTGCCTTGTTAGCCAGAGCCTGCAGCAAGCAGTTTTAACTTTAACTATTTCAATGCTGTAAGGGGGTCCTTACCCTACCAACAATAAAGACCCCCAAATCCTCCTTGCTGCTAAATCCAGTGTTTGCTTCCAGTCTTTTTGTGACACCTATGCAGCATCTGACTCCACTGACAAGACTTTCATTCTTCAAAAGCACTCATCTCTTAGAGTCTAACACACTTTCTTCCTACATCCATAGAGCCCCATCCACAAACCCCACACTGGGCACCTCTGCCACTACCTAGCCCTAAGTAGCGGTGCTTTTCCCTGTTACTTCCATCCCAGGCCGCCTTGCATTCCATCCTTCCTTAGGTCTCATCTTCTTTGCACAGCTTCAGTCATCATCTTTATGTCTACTGGTGACTCCCAAATTCTGCTCTTCCATCCTGGTGCTCTCATGTACCCAACCAACAAGATGCCCCACAAAGACATTGAGTTCTGTCCAGGACTGAAATTATATTCCTGCCTCCAAAATTATCTATCTGCTTTCTCAAGTTGGAAAGTTTACTCCTTTATTCAGCCATCCCTTAACCCTTAATGCTCCATCACTCCTGATATTCAGTTAATCACTGAATCTGTGAATTCTTACATTCTATTCCATCCTTCAAGATTTCCAGAATCACGACACACCCTCACAGGAGCTGCAAGGTAAAATTCAATTAGAATTCCAGTCTTCTTTTCCTTTCCTGCAAAGTCAGCTCTGGTTTTTAAGGACATTGGTGATATTTCTTCAGCCTTCCCATGTATATTGTACAGGTAGCATTCTTGTTTCTTTTTTTCCCCAGTTTATTTCATATGTCAAATTGCCTAAAATAGAATCTTACTATTAATTTCCTGGTCACTGGAAATAAATATTTAATCTGTTATATAGCAACTATTGACACCCTTTTTACCCTGTGAGACCCTTGTATTAACCTTATTATCTACTTATTTATTTACAAGAATCTTTAAAGCAGCCTCAAAAGGAGGGTTCTTCCTAGCACTCACCCAGTCTTTAGAAAAATTCACAGAACTTGTCATTACATCCTGTGAAAGTGATGTGTGGGCTTCCCCACTGTCTCTCTCTCTCTCTCTCTCTCTCTCTCTCTCTCTCTCTTCAAGCCACTAGGACAGAACTGTTCCAACCAGCCTTCAAGATGCAAGTACAAGAACTCCAAATACAGGCATGCGCGCTAATTTCTTCCAAAAATCTCTAGCCCGGCACTGACATTAACAAGGAATAGGTCTGAATTGGAGTTTCAGAATTATGCATTTTGTATTTTAACTTCCTTTCCCTCCAGTCTGGGGACAGGACAAGCACTGCACTTCATTTCTCAGAACACACTGGACTCCTAAAAATTCCCTTCAGGGAAATCAGTTTTGGTCAATGGAAATCTAGGCTTCTCTAATTGAGGCTGAAGATAAGCTAATGGTGTTTCAGGGTCCATCTTAATTATCTTTTAAAAAACACATGATATTTAAGACTTTGTGTCCTTTTTATAGGAGAGGGTGAGAGCACTTTATATGGCACAGGATAGTTACATCTTGTTAGGCAGGAGCATAGTGTTATAATTGTCATATTGCCATTCAGATATATGTAGAGACCTGTGCATTCTTGCCCAGTAGACAGACATCTGACTGCTTGTCATTAACCTATTGTTTCTCAACTTTGAATCATCCATCTAACACTTTGCTATGTGAGGCTGTGGCTGGGGCTCTGCCAACTCTTTTTCTGCTTGCACTGCTGGTTTTCTGTTAGGCTCTGGCAGTGGAGGACACGAGGAGATATCAAGGTAGGGGCAACAGTTGATAGCAGCACCAGCCTCCTTCGGTCTTCTCCTACTCAGGCCTGCGTTCCAGCTCCCTTGGGCTCTTCCTCCAAGGTTCTAGGTTTTAACAAATACAGTTTGTTCCCTAGAAGCAACAGCTCCTTCTGGCTATTATTTCCCCAATGTTGCCTTCTTATTTTTTCATACCTTTATTCCTCTATTTCCTTCTATAGAAGTTCTTTGCTGAAATCCCCAGTGTCCTTTACATTTGCCCATCAGAACTCTGGCTGATGTAAAAGAAAGGCTAGACTTTAGTTAAATCTTGGTATTAAAGCAATTATCAGTGAAAAATAAGATGACTGCAGTTTTTTTTTCTTCAAAATAGAGCAGGAGGCTTAGACCAATAATTATAATTTCAAAATCAACAGCTACACTGTTAAGTATTTATGGATGGTTGACACTGTGCTAAGAACTTTATTAAACCTACAAAAACCTGCAAAATAGGATCACTATCTGTACTTCACACATGAGGAAATTGAATATGGAGAGTTAAATGACTTTCACAAATCACAAAGCAAGTGGCAGCGGGAATACTGAAGCCCAGTCGATCTGACACCAAATTATGTCACTATGCCTCCAAAGGAGGAGACCACTAGAAGGACAGGCAGAAGGGCTAGTGTGCCTAGTAATGAGCCCACAAAGCTACATGGAGATGGGAGAATAAAGAGAAATGTTGATTCAAAAGATGTGTTCAATGGTAATAAAGGAAGGAGGACTTTGGGAGATGATAAATATGACGATGATCTTGGTGGTGACAATTTTATAGGTACACACTTATCCCCAGACTCACTAAGATGTATATGTGAAATATTTACAGATTTTTATATGTCAATCAAAATTATTTTTTGAATAAAAATAAGAGTTGCTTCTATGATGGTAAGTACTTATAACAAGTTTGAAGAAAGCAAAACAAAAATGATATGCCAGTAAAAACCATGAGAATGGAAATCTGAAAATGCCAAGAATGCACTGGAGATTAAAGGGACATATTCTACTTGAAATGCCTGTGTTAGTCTGAAGAAGTATTTTGATTTTAATACTTACTATTTTAGGCAAATTCCTTTCAATTCATATATTTAGGTTCTGCTACAAAAAAATTGTAAAGCAGAAATAACTAATCTAATTTAGGGGATTTATTCAAATACATAGACACCAGACTCTCTGATGAAAAGAGCTCGGTTAATTAAGGGAAGGTTGTAATTTCTAATCTGCAATCAGAGACTTGGAACTCAGGGGCATTCTTGTGGTGATACTAGTAGAAGACAGACAGAAAGGGTTATGAGCATGCCCAGCTAAAAACAGGAATGGCCGTGGGATAGCCATTGAGGACCACTGGAAATGAAAGGCACAGGGAATTCCACAACAGGAATTGCACTGGGTGGCAGTGTCTGTGATATCTTAGGACCTGGTTATCCCAATGCCTGGTGTAGATCACAAGGTATATATAAGGTGAGTTATTCCAGGGTCCAGATACAGTCTAGTTTACTTTTGCATGTTCTGTATCCTGGCCATAATTGACCTCTCCCTGTGAATTGAATGCTGACCTGAGGCACTCTCTGAATAGAATGTCATTACCAAATCCTCCATCCTAAAAACACTCATTTACCCTGACATCAATTCAAATGTTAATTGTTTGATGAAACTATTTAAGGGCTACCAGGATAAGCTTGTAACTCACTCTACTTCCCTAGCACTTTATCGAGTTCCCTTTTATTCTATTTACCATAATATTGTGATAGTTGGTCTGGTTTGTCAACTTGACCCTCCTGAGATCATGTGACTTTGGTTGTGTAACAGCAGATTGAACCGGAAGTCCTGCCCTAAATGTGGGCAGCAAGGTTCTGATAGGTGCAGGACTTGGATAAACTAAGGAGAAAGCTGCGTAGAAGGAACCGCGACTCTTCCTGAAGAGAATGCATCTGCTCTCGTTTGAGATTGTCAGTCTGCAATTTTGCCATTTCCTTGAGGAGCTTCTTGATCTTCTGCTCTCGTCTGGGATCGTCGGCCTCCAGCCTTTGAACTGAAGCTTCGCCTTCATTTCTCCGAGGAGTTTCCTTGTCTTCACATCTTGGACTGGACTGAATTGGTGTTTGCTTCAATCCTGAGGCTCCAGCTCTTGGACCGCCCGACCAGCTGCTGATTCCTCTGATTCTTCGCGTGCAGTCGAAACTCAGGACTGCATTGTGAGGCGATCTAATAAATCCTGTTTTTCCCCCTTCGTTCTGTGAATTCTGTTGATCTGGTAAACCCTGACCAATACAAATATACACACTTATTTTTTTCTGTCTTCTTCCAACATTCCAGCTATGAATAGAGAATTTATCTTCTTAATTTTCTAAAGTCGTAAAATAGCTTGGCATAGTGGCACACACCTATAATCCCAGTACTTGGGAGACTGAGTCAGAAGGATTGCAGGTTTGAGGCCAGTCTCAGCAACTCATTGAGACCCTCAGAAACTTCAGCAAGACCTTGTTTCAAAATAAAAGGGTCTAAGGGTGTAGGTAGGATGTAGAATGCCCCTGAGTTCAATCCATAGTACCAAAGGAAATTTAAAAAAGTCATAAAATAAGCTAGAACCTTCACTAACCTTCATGAATGGTTATTTGTTGAATAAACTGAGAACAAGTTAAAATTAATTAAATGCACAAATATAGGTTGGTTATCAGATTAAGAAGAACAAACTATTCTACTGTCAATTAAATATAAAGTCAAATACACATGGGAATGAATAGTCACAAAACATAGACACAATTACTCTAAATGACAATTTTATAATTTTAAAATTTACCAATTAAATCAGTGCTATACATTAATGATTTCTAGTATACTAGAAACTTGGGTATTCAGCCATGCTGTTTAATTACCTGTGTCCTTAAGCATTACCAATTATCTATCTCTTTTGTATGAAAAAATATGGCTGCAAGTCAGTAATACATCACTCCTTCTAAACAAGGAAAATGAGTAGCTAATTAGTGAGAAAGATACAAATATTTCCTTCCACATGAGCAGAGTGGCACCTAGCAACACCTAGAGCATGGATTGAGGAATAAGTCATTTCAGGTAAAAGGGCTCTTAGATGAGCAACTTCTACAAATTCACATTGAAAATGTGGGCTGATATATCCTTTGTGGTCGTGGGACAACCCAGGGAACCAGCAAACATTCAACCAAATGTAATTTATTTGTATGACTTGTGCCATAACTGGATACCCCATTTTCCAAGTTTCACATAGTTCTATCACTAGTGATCAAACAGGAATCCCAGTGTTCTGATTACTCCACTTAACTAATGTATCTAAGCCATGAGATTTGTTCAGGATGCTTCCTCAGTTAATCCTTCTTCAATCCTTTTGAACACTCTGGTCCTATCTGCCTATCTTACCAGCAGTATTTCCCCTTCTTAAAAGTTCAAATTGAACAGTTGATCAAAAAATTCAGAACAAAGTTTTGACAAATAATCTCTTTGTTGGCATTTACAAATAAAAGTTAGTTTTAAAGCATCAAATTATTCTTCTTCATCTTCCTGTGTCCTAAATCTTTTGGATTCTGATTTAGCAGTTGATAATTTTGTGGTATTAAATGAGCTTCTTTCACATCAATGATGTTTCAGAAAAAAGATAAATATTCTGACAACTAGTTATTACTTGATACTTGACTAAAACTAGGTTCTAAGATGCAACTATACTCCTTCCCTTCACTCTTGACCAATGATTTAACCATTCATCAGCCCTTTTCTTAGCAAATATAAAGTTTAAGAACCAGTCTATGCCAAAAAGGAGCAGTACTTTAGTACAAGAAGCAGCATAGGGTGATAGAAAGTATCAAATGTTGGCTGAAGACAAGGAACCTGTAGAATTGTTTAACATTAAACTCTCCAATCGTGTATGTTTCAACCTCTCAACATGAGATTATTAACATTAACTATACAAGGTGTGTTGTGATGGTTAAAGATTATAATATCTGCAAAACATTTGATTTGGCAGAGATTGCAACATATAATAGCAGCCATTTCCTATTGGACAGTCAACATTCTCCAGCATTTTCTGGAGTTCAGTATGACCATGTGCCTATGTACTGGTCAATGATGGAAGCAGAAGTATTGTGTGTGCATTCTAGACATTAGTCCTCTATCAGAGGGGTAGCTGGCAAAGGTCTTCTCCCATTCTGTAGGCTCTCTATTTAGACGCTTGATGGTTTCTTTTGCTGAACAGAAGCTCTTTAATTTAAAGCCATCCCATTTATTAATTCTTGTTTTAATTTCCTAAGTTTGGGGTCTTATTGAGAAAGTTTCTACCAGTGCCTATATATTGTAGTGTTGGTCCTATTCCTTCCTCTAGTAATCGCAAAGTCTCTGGTCCAATTTCCAGGTCTTTGATCTATCTTATGTTGACTCTTGTGTAGGGTGAGAGGTTGGGATTTAATTCAATTTTTCTACAAATGGATAACCAGTTTTCCCAACACCATGTGTTGAAAAGAGTGTCTTTTCTCCAGTGTATGTTTTTGGCTCCTTTGTCAAAAATTAACTGGCTATAAGTATGAGGATTTGTTTCTGTGTCTTCAATTCTGTTCCATTGGTCTGTCTGTTTTTGTGCCAATACATGCTGTTTTATTACTATAGTTCTGCAGTATAATTTTGTATCTGGCATTGTAATGCCTCCTGCATGATTCTTTTTGCTGAGAATTGCTTTGGCTATTCTGGGTCTTTTGTTTTTTCATATGAATTTTAGGATTGATTTTTATAGCTCTTTGAAGAATGACACTGATATTTTAATTGAGATTACATTGAATCCATAGATTGCTTAAGGTAGAATGGCCATTTTGATAATAATTGTCTATTATTATTTGTGTTCAAATTGGCCAAAATAGTTCATAGTTTTTTTTTTAGAAAAAATTGTTTTGATTTTGGAGCAATAGTGTACCAGTTTCAAAGCAACTTTTTCCCAAGTTAGATAAGTACACCAACTCTTGGGTCAGCTCAACCTTGCTGGCATGACTTTAAAAGGGCACTATAGGTCTCTCTCCTCATTTCATGAAGCCCCTTTTCTTTCCTACCTTCTCTCCAGCTTCCACATATGAGAAAAAACATGCAGCCCTTGTTTTTCTGAGTCTGACTGAGTATTGGAAAGGGACTGGGGCACAGAAAAGAGAGGATTGGTGAAGGAAACAGACCAAATAATGTGATGTGCATACACAAATGTATCACTATGAGTCTCACTAACATGAATGGGTAGCAAGGGGGAGGGGAGATGTAGGAAGGGAAAAAGACCGAGTGACATTGTGTGTATATATGATAATGTATCACTATGAATCTCATTATGATGTGCAATCACAATGCACCAATGAAAGACTAATAAAAAGATGACATAAACTGAAAAAAAAGTACTGAGACTTATGAAAAATACCCTTCCAAGGGGTAATGTCATCTTTCATCTCACATCCTGCTGGCTTGAATGTAATCATGTTGGGAATAGCTCAAGTCGTCATTTTGGAGCATAAGATCACTCATGAAGGGTAGTAGATCAGCAACATAGAAATAATTTAGCTCTGTGTAGAAATGAGGTTGCCACGTCATCCCAGGATACCCTACTTCTGGACTTCTTATATGTTTAAGAAATAAAAACTTCTGTTCTTGTTTTGCATGGTTTTTTTTTTTGTTTCTTTGTTCCAATACATTCAGTAAAACTTAATTCAAATAGACACAACTGAAAGCACCCATAATTTCAGGATGATTTTAAAATAATGGAAATTGAGGGCAAGGAGATCAGATAAAATGCTCTTACGCGTATTAGGACAAAAGATCCTAAATAACACAAATAGAACAGTGTCAGTGGGGATTGGAAGTTATGTGGCTAAATGAAAAACAAAATCACAAAGGTAAAATAGAGATCCATTTGCCTTTCCAGAGGCTGAAATTATGATATGAAGTAAAATATCACTGAGATTTTACCCACAGTGTCAAGGAATATATGGTAATATTCATCAGAAGAGAGAATTAACATTAACAAATCTGTTGTGGGAGAAAATAAGTTTGATTTTAGACATGTTGAATTTGAAACAAAATCTTGTGAAAATATAAAACAAGTATCACAGTCTTATACTTCGGCATGATATAAACATAGTTTAGAGTGGGTTTATTATAATTATTCACGAATTTATTTGTTTTATTAAGCATATATCATACACCAGATACTGCTTTTGGCTCTCGGTATACAGCAGGGAATAATCCATAGTCCTTGTCCTCAAGAACTCTCACTGTCATAAAAAGTACATTTTACTCACTTCCAGGAAATGAAGAGGATAACTTCATTTTACAGAATTCTTCATTGACATGGTAGCACAGTAATTGCATTGATACCTTAGCATTATCTAATATCTTAGCCTAAACTTCACTTTTTAATGCAATTTCATTTTTTATTGTCTTATACCATGAAAGAGCTAGCTGTTTAACCTTGAAATTCTCAAAATGAAAGAGTAATAGAAGGTGCAAGACAGAAACTAAAGGAAAGCAGCCTTACACATTTCAGTGATTTTAAGCAGTAATTTCCTGAGGAAAATCTGGAGCAGCACTTTGAAATTGTACACATTAATAAAGCCCATTTCTCCCCTTGCTAGCAATTTGGAGAGTGTACCTGTATTATTGCAAGCATAAATTCAGCTACAGAGCCATGTAAACAGCTCTATTAATATTTATTACCTTCTTTCTTTGTTTCATGAGGTTTCAGAAAAGGTCCTTATTTTGGTCATGGGAAAAAATATTTAAAAGCATGTAATTCTGAGACTGCTGGAGAGTAAATGATTATTTTTTCAGTAAAATGAGTATGTTTATATTGGTTTTATTAATCACCTCCAACAATTGTCACATTATTTTATGATTTTAGCCATACATAATTACTCAAACTGAGAATCACTAATACTTCTATGCTGCAATTGTATAACAGAAATATTAAACTATAGTTTAGGACTCGCTTCTGACTAGATAAATGGTTTTGAACCAAGTCATAAACTTCAGATGACTGAGCAGCTCAGTTCACTAAAATATTTATGTCTAGCTTTAAACATTCTATAAAAATACCAACTTTGGTTCCCTGAACTCTTCTAACGATTTAAAGGTTTACATACCAGTTGCTTTGGGAAGCTTTAAGTAAACTTTTTTATACTATCTAAGTTGCTTATTTTACACAGAAACCATACCTCACAAGGTCATTCATATTAATATAACACTGTCAATGTACTACTAAGTTGTCTCTGTGGGTTTGAATAACTAAAATGCAAGCATTGATTTAAGATGAATAGACCACACTCACTGATTGAGAACATCAACCAATCTCATTGTTTTGAAGGACATCAAATAAGTTGGAAAAAAACATTAATTTTAATTGTTAACACCTGCCATTATTGGCAAAAAGCTACAATCACAGCTATAACTAAGAACATTATCTTTTGAAAAATACAAAAGTTCATTCATCATATAATAATGTATATGATTTATGCAAATAAGGATGTGAAACCCTATCATTTTGTACTTAAAATATGTTTTCCTGGATATATTATTCATGCCTTAACGTTCTATCTACCTGATATACCCATTCAGCAGATAGTGGATTTAAAGCTAATGTATAAAATATGGATAGGCAATATCAACTCTTTTTAAAAACATCAAAAAATGAGATGATAAGTTGCTAATCATTATGTATGTATTGGTTAAAGATTGAGTTGCTTTGTAATAAGTCACTGAATTTGGGGGAGTGATTATGAGAATATACATTCTGTGTTTTGTAAAAAATAAATCAGCTGCTTGAGTCAGAAGTGGCGATGAGGGTAATTAGCATACAAGGCGCTAGATGAAGGCCTGGCAGCTTTGGTTCATGTCCCAGCCTTGCCATTTATTAGCTGAATGACCTTGAGCAATCTTTCCATAGTTCAGGGGATCGGTTTTCTTCTTTGAAGATACATTCCTGCCTACATCACAGGAAAAATGTGGGATTCAAATATGATAATTTATATCAAAGTGCCTTACATCTCAAGCACATGAAAAAGTGTAAATTAGTAATACCAGTGCTGTGCTGCCACTGCACTGATTTCTGTGCCTCTCTGGAGAGGGATCCTATGCCAGATGTTCCCGGCAGGATAGTCAAGCTCATCTCTACTCATTTTTCTGTAAACGGAATTTACTCATTCATGATATCTGATCCTATTTATCTTTATCCTGTTTATCTTTTTAAAGACCCTGGTCTTTATAGTATTTGTTAAGGAGATATGACTTTGATGGCTCCAAAAAGTGATTTTACTCCAAAACTTCAGTTCTGAAACCAGGGTCATATGCCCAGACCTGGTTCCTGGAATACATTCCTTGGCATGCTATCAAGGAAATAAAAAATATACTTTAAAACTGAGATGGCGTTTAGGCCCCTGCTATGACTTGCCCTCTCACCTGTTTCCTGATGCCTTCTTCTTCTGTGGTTGACAGCAGCTCTTCTTCTGTTGACCTTCTTCTCTGAGATGTATCTTCACTTGTGCTAATCCTGAAGGAAAATACTTCAGTAAATTCTAAAGTGTTCCTTTTGTTATCTGTCTTGCTGCTCTGTTGAAAAGAAAAACAATTTAAAGAGAATTGGCTAATTTGCATGCAAATGGATAGAACTAGAGAATATTAAGCTAAGTGATATCATCCAGTCTCAGAAGGTCAAAGGTTGTATGTTTCATTTCATATGTGGAAGCTGGAGAGAAAATAAGAAACATAAAGGACTTTAAATAATATGAAGAGAGACCTGTGGAATAGTGGAAGGGAATGGGAGAAGGGAAGAGGAGGATTGTGGAAGGAAACAGTTCAAGTAATACTGTTTGTATGGCAACCAATTTCACTAACATGTGTGGGCAGGGAGGAGGGGGGAGCAGGGCGGGATGTGGAGGGAAATACACAAAGAGCTGTATGTATGTATGTATGTATGCATGTATGTTTGTATTACGTTGAACCTCACTAGGATGTATACTTGCAATGCACTAATAAATTAATTAAAAAAAATCTCTCATTCATGGAATGTAGAGAGAAAATAGAAAACATAAAAGACTTTAAATAAGGCAAAGATAGGTCTGGAGAACAGTTGAAGGGGGCTAGGGGTGAAAGTAAGGGAGGGGAAAAGGGAGGACTAGAAAAAGGAAATAGTTCAAATAATACTATGGCCACATGTGAAGGTATAATTACCAATCTCACTAACTTGGGTGGGGACAAAGAAGGAGGAGTGTGGTGGCATGTGGAGGAAAATACATGAGCTGTGGGCATGTATGTTTTTATCACATTGAACCTCACGATGATGTATAATTGCAATGCACC
>PVJS01010937.1:28452-47033 GCA_004027185.1 Glis glis
AGAGAAAGAGAGAGAGAGAGAGCTGAGGCTGGCCGCGAACCCGGATCCTCCGGTCTCCGCCTCCCAAAGTACTGGGATTACAAGCATGTGCCACCACGCCCGGCTTTTTCCTCATTTTTGTAGTTGAGAATATATCAGAATTCATGGTGATGTACAAAATGTCAGATGTTATATTTTCAAGATATTCTGGTTCAGGTATTTCAATGTTCTGGCATTTTCTGAAAGATTAGCACACCAATTATTTAAAAATAAATTAATAAGCATTGATAGGAACATGACTACAATGCCTAGAGACCATTTTAGGAATGAGGAATGCAGAAACTGAACTCCTTGCTGCTTCTCAACCGTGCCAGATCCTGAGGCACCTCAGGACTTTGGTCTTCCTATCTTCTTCTTTTTATAACAATGCTTCTCCAGCTACTCCTGTGTCTCACTCCCACACCTGCTTCATATAGAGCCTCAAAAATCTGTTAAAGACATTTCACCTTCTTTTAAGTGAGCTCTTCCTTACCAACTGTGTGAAATTCCACTTCCTTAGTTCTCCCCAGTGCCCTTCCTGCTATTTTTTCATACAATTTATTATCATTGACTTTTTTAGTATTTTATTTATAAAAATCATTATCGTTTCCTTCTCGTTTTGAATATAAGCACTGTGATGGAGGGGATTTTTACACATTTTCCTCCACCATATCCCTAGTGCCTATTACAGAATCTGTCATATAATTGATTATCTCTGTGTTGAATGAAAAAACAAATGGTTAATGCTTAGAGGATAGGGTTGCAAGAGACAGCGATTAGTGCCCAGCTATATAACTAAGCTTCTATTTCTTACTAAACTATCCACTCCCTTACCTCCCTAGCATTCTTATCATTTCTCATTCCTAAAATGGTCTCTCAACATTTAATTTAGCCACCACAAACTACTAAAGTCATCTTATGACTAAAATAAAAATCCATCCACATCACTCACACATTAAACCCTTCCATTGGGTTCCTACTTTCTAGTGGATCAAATCTAACTCCTTTCAATATTTTAAGACAGAAATAATACTGTCTAAAATGACATCCCAGAAATCTATTTTTACCATGTTTACCACCAATATATAAAGAATTATAATGAAATATTTAGGAGTATATGTGAATATAAATATGAATGTATAAATATTAACATGTATGAATATTCATTATTTGATTAATATATCTGAATGTTTATTATTTGATTAGTTGATTGTATTATCTATGTCAGATTAACTAATTAATATTTTAGTTAATTAATATTTATTATATTATCTAATTTTTATAATAAATTAATATTTATTATATATTAGTTAGAAAACTCCACCTAGCCTAGTTAACCACTGATAACACTACACTAATTGATTACTTAACTCAATTGCTTACCCTTGTATATAATAATGCTTTAGGTGAAATTGGTATTATGTAGCAAAAGTTCTGTATAAATTTACATAGCTAAGTAAACAATTCTAAATAACCATTTATACTGTATAGTATAGTTTGGATATTAAGTTTAAGTCATTGATAGAAATGCACAGCTGAGTGTAGCCATGGAAAGTCTCTATTCTCATCCAATGGAAACTATTTCTTCCATTCTTTTACCTTGTTTTCTTTCTTTCTTTTTTCTTTTTTCTTTTTTTCTGATCATTCTTCAGTGTGCTTGGCTCTCTTCTGGCACCATCATTCCTTGTCTAGAGGCTTGTCCTTTGCATCAATATTCTTATATCTATGCAAAATTAATCTCAATCTTTATTAGAACATGCAGACTTTTACAATTGTTTTGCTGAGGAGGACTTGCTTTTCTTTCAGTGCCCACTATTAAATTTTTACCAGCAATTTTATTTACCACTGGAACAGCCCTTATATTTTCATGGTAATAAGGTGCTAATTTTCCTTTCTTTACTCTGAATTCATATTTTTCTGTATTTATGTCTTATCAACACTGATTGAACCCTTACCTCATAATCACTACATATTTTTCCAGAACATGGGACACTACCATATTTATCAACTTCACAGTTGAAATTTTTAATGTAAAACACCTGATTCTTTATGGCATGATTCAATTACAAAAAAATAATGTTCAGTGCCTACCTAGCACTCTTTATGCATTTTACCCACATTACTTATTATTTGTAATACCACCATGTTAGTAATGTTATAGATAGGCAAAAGAATATTTATCACTGGGTACTATTCTGAACACTTCATGTGCACCTTAAATACATTTATGAATTATTTTGTAGATAGTGATAAATGTGAAGTTTCTGATACCACTAATGGCAGATGATATAATTTAAAGCAACATTCCCAATGAGGACAATTAGGAAATATGTCCAAAAAAAGAAACCAAGAAGATATAACAATCTGCTTAAAATGGTAAGAGAATTAACAAGATAGTGAGAATTACCTGGCTATATCCTGGAGAGTACTGAGACATGGACAACTGAGCCAGATCCCTAGAGTCCTGGTTTTTCCCTGAAGGCAGATACTAATTCAGGAAGGTGAAGATGACAGCCCCAGAGGCTGAGCAACATCTTGATGAGCTATAAGACTAAGGCAACAGAAAAATGTGTGCAGAGCCTTCAGAGGGGTACAGTGATACCCTGAAAGAAGTGAAATAGCCACATCAAAAAGTAATATACAGCCACGCGTGGTGGTGCATGCCTGTAATCTCAGTAATTGGGAGGCTGAGACAGGAGGATTGCAGGTTTGAGGCCAGCCTCAGCAATTTAGAGAGATCCCAACTTAGTGATACCCTGTTTTAAAATAAAAAATAAAATAAGGTTGGGGGTATGGATCAGAGGTAGAATGTCTCTGGGTTCGATCCCCGGTACCAAAACCAAACAAACAAAATATAAGCATATTCAAATTTCCAATAAGAACACTAGAAGCACAATGAATTGCCAATATATGTTACCTCTATTAGCCAAAATTTATAAAACCAAAATCAAAAGCATCCAGAAGAATATATAGCAATAATTTTCATACATTGTGCTTAGAATGCAAATCAGTTTAACTATTTTGCAAAATAATTCAGGATTATGTGCTAAGTCTGTAGTTATGCAATTCAGTGACCCAAATATGTATTGGTGTATTTTTAAAAGTGCGTGCACATGTACA
The DNA here is from genome assembly GCA_004027185.1 of Glis glis. Classification (NCBI taxonomy): domain Eukaryota; kingdom Metazoa; phylum Chordata; class Mammalia; order Rodentia; family Gliridae; genus Glis; species Glis glis. The sequence goes on from PVJS01010937.1 coordinate 31,591, forward strand.
CAAAGAGACATATAAAGGAATATTCATAGTGGTATCATTTGCACTAGCCTCAAACCACAAACAAACCTAGTATCTATTCAGTATATGATGGAAAAGAAAAATTTGATAGAGTGATAAATGGAATACTATATAGCAGTGAAAATAAATAAACTATAGAATCATGTAAATGAATCAATCTCACAATTTTAAGTGAGAACACAGTCACAAAATAATATATTTTCTATTCTGTTTATTGAATATTAAAACAGTAGGCAAAAATAAACCACAGTGTTTAGAAATGCAATCAAGGAAAGAATTACACAACTCAAAATAATGATTACCTTCGTAAGTGGGAAATAGAGTAGAGATTGCAAGGCTGCATGTGCAGGTAAATTTTTAGTTCCTGAACTAGATGTTGGTTACAAGGATGTTTGCCTTGTGACAACACATTTTTGGTTTATGAACAGTTTTACATATGTTTTATACCCCATATCAAATAATTTTTATGATAAAGTGAGGAACAATTGAAATATTTTATAAAAAGCAAGTATATATTATAGAGACCAAGAATAGTGACCTATTTAAAAGACTTGTTAGTATTACTAAGATCATCCTGAGAGTAAGATTCTTTTTTACTTGTACTTCATTCTATTCTTTGTTTGAAGGAAAGAAAGAAGGGAAGGAAGGAAGGAAGGAAGGAAGGAAGGAAGAAAGGAAGGGAGCGAGGGAGGGATCTAAACAAATTACTTCTTAGAAAGAAGCAATTTAAAGTTGGTATCATCAGAGTTAAACATAGTGCCCATAAAAATTTAGTGATTATTATCTCTATTTCCTCCCAGCAGTTGTAAAAATTAATATTGCTTTTAGATAATCTGTGTCACAATCACAGCAGAATATCCAAGTCCTTTATTTTTCCATTGGCTGTGATAACAGAACATTAATAATATGAGATAAATAATAATTTTTAAGTGTTATTTTTCTCATATAAGTCAGGTATAGATGAACCTGTTTTTCTCATTCACAAAAAAACACTTTCATGAAGAAAAATTATGAATAATATGTATAGATACTCCCTCCTTAAGGAGGAGACATAACTCCTTTAAGTGTAGACTGTACATAATGACTTTTTTCAGTAAGTACACTACACAAAGGGAGGAATAAGAGTAGCAACTTTACTAGACAAACTGTCAAATCTTGCCCCAGTCAGGTGATAAAAGTTAAAATCAAAGGTGATAAATCATATTGACAGTATGCATGCTTGATATGATATAATGAGAATAACATTTTATTACTGGAGTCTTCCTCTCAAAAATATATGTTCCAATCTAATAATAAGATAAGCATTAGAAAATCACCAACTGATGGATGTTCTACAAAATATCTGACTAGTTAACCTAAGTACTGTCAAGGTCATCAGAAACAAAGAACAGCCAGGAAACTGTTGCTATCAAGATGAAGCTAAGCAGACATGAATAATAAATGATTATGATATCCTGGTTAGGATCCTAAATAGAAAATGGACATTAAAAAAAGCAAAAGTATGAATGAAATGTACAGTTTAGTTAATATTAATATATCAATATTTGCAGATTTCTTGTCAGGAATGTGCCATATTAAGATGGTAATGATAGAGGAAGTTCTCTATGAGAACTCTTTGTACTATCTTTGCAAAAATTCTGTAAGTCCAAATCTCTTTTACAATTGAATTTTTTATTTAAAAATAGGTAGAGTTTATCCTAATCCCAGACTGTAAATGAAAGATCCACAGATAGGCATTTGAGGGAAGTGTTTGTCAAATAACCAAAGATTAAATTATTCAGTGATACTTTCCTTTTAAGGAACCATCAATGCATCCAAATGAGGGTTCCAGGACAATATTAATAAATTAGGGTAATATTAAAATCAGAGGTCAAGGTGAGAGATAAAGAGCTTGGAATATTCAGAATAGAGAAGAATTAAGGATGAGGAGTTCGATGAGAAAAATTTGAGGACGAATGACACAGATTGGAAAGTGATTTCATGGGGTCAGAAGAAGAAAGAAAGACTTGGAAGGATGCCAAAACAAAAGGAAAGAAATGTATAATTAGATTAAAACAAAGGCATAGAAGTCAAGAGAGAAAAGAGTTTTAAGAAGAGGAGGGTGTTAACCAGAATTCTGAGCAGAGTGGTCAGGTAGTTGTGATAAGCTTTATGAAAAATCGGTCACAGGAAAGATCACTGGAATGTTCAGGAGACTGGTAGAGGGGATGTTTGGTGCAAGGTATTGAGGAGTGAACAGAAAATGGCGAAGGAGTGAAAGAAACTCATCAAGGTGATTTAGAGTCAGCTACGGTTGCTATAACAAAATACCACAGACTGGGAGAGCTTACACGACAAACATGTATTTCTTATAGTTCTGGAAGTGCTGAGTCCAGGTGATAAAGATGTTTGTACAGGGCGAGGGGCCTCTTTCTGATCACTTTCTTGCTATGTTCTCAAAAAGAAAGGATAGAGAAAAAGAGAGAAGGAGCGATTTCTCAGGTCTGTTCTACCATTTGTAAAGGTATTAATTCATGTGGGCTCCACTTTCATAGCCTATTCTAACCCTAATTGCCCTCAAAGACACCATTCTCAAATACCATTACATTGGAGATTGATGTCTCAACATTTTAATCTTAGAACACGAACATTCAAACTCAATGGTAAGAGTTATGTCAAATGTAATAGACTGACTGCATCATCATCACCCAGGAGCCTGCAAGAAATGTGAAAGTACAGGCCCACACCAAATGAATGTAATCTATATCCAAAATTTAGTAAGATCCCCTAGTGATATCAATGCACTTTAAAGTTTGTCAAGATCAAGATAAAGAGGAAAACCATAGTTTAAAGCACCATGACCTCGTTGGTTTCATTCCAGGGATGCAAGGTTGGTTCAACATATGCAAGTCGACAAACATCATCCATCACATAAACAGAATGGATGACAAAAACCACATGATCATCTTAATAGATGCAGAAAAAGCATTTGACAAAATTCAACACCCGTTCATGCTAAAAACACTGATGAAATTAGGGATAGAAGAAACTTACCGCAATATCATAAAGGCCATGTATGATAAACCCACAGCCGACATCATACTGAATTAGGAAAAACTGAAAGAATTTCCTCTAAAATCAGGACAAGACAAGGTTGCCCATAATCACCAATCCTATTCAATATAATACTTGAAATTCTAGCCAGAGCAATAAGGCAAGAGAAGGATATTAAAAGGTATACAAATAGGGGAAGAAGAAGTGAAATGATCTCTATTTTTAGATAACATAATCCTATACTTAGAAGATCCAAAAAACTCAACAAGAAGCTTTCTAGAGCTGATAAACAAATCCGGCAAAGTAGCCAGATACAGAAATTAACTTACAAAAATCAAAAGCTTTTCTATACACCAATCATGAATTGACTGAAAAAAGTAATCTGGAAAATGGCCCCATTCACAATGCCCTCAAAAAGAATAAAGTACTTAGGAATAAACCTAACCAAAGAAGTAAAAATCTCTATAATGAAAAGTATAGAATATTGAAGAAAGAAATTGAAGATCTTAAAAGATGAAAAGACATAGGGAGTTCTTACATAAGGAGAATAAACATCATTGTCAAAATGGCCATATTACTCAAACTGATCTACAGATTCAATGCAATCCTTATCAAAATACCAATGACATCCTTCACAGAGTTAGAAAAAAAAATCCTAAAATTCATGTGGAAGAACAAAAGACCCAGAATAGTCAAAGCAATTCTGAGCAGTAAGAACCATGCTGGAGACACCACAGTACCTGGTTTCAAATTATTCAAAGTATGAAATTAATTTTAGGGTTTTTTCCCACTGGGGAGAGAGCACATACGGGCATGTTTGTAGTGAGAGGAAGAAAAAGTGAGCAAAGAGGAAGAGATGAACATGGGTGCAGAAAGTGGGCACCTGAGGGAAAGGTGGGATTCACCGTATCTCTTGACATAGGTCACCCAAGACCTTCTGTAAATTCTCTGAAACTTTGATTTACCTTCCACTCTCCTGAAAATCAGGCCACCGAACAAGTGTCTCTACAAGGAATTAAAAGTTCAACAAAAAATATTTTCTAGCTTTGATGGCACCTAGTTAGCTTTACCTGGAAATGCATAAAAAAAGACAGCTATTCTGTTTGAACTCTCCTTACGGAAGGAACTTTATGGTCTGCCTTTGCCAATTAATTGTAATCTTTTCTAAATCCCCAGAGAGGCTCACAGACCTGTCCTAACCTGCTAATTAGGAGGCCAGCAACGTGCTGCTGGGCTTTCTTGGAGTATTTTCCCTGAGGAAGTGTTCAGTGGCAAGGTTTTCCTTTAGAATGATCTGTAAATAACTTTAATGCACAGGATATTATTCATAATGCTTTTCTGGAGACCTGATGAGGAAGGACCAAGATAGTTTAAGAAAAAGCACGAAAGAATCTCTTTGTCAAAAATTTGAAAGTCAAATTTATCAGCTTAATTCTATGACAATGGCTTTTTATTTTCTTTAAGACTCAATGTTCTCATGAGTGGAATGGGGGAATTAAACTAACATGAATTAGTATACTGGGAGCCCTTGGATTAGATGTGCTCTTGCCCAGCACACGGGACAGTTTAGATATAAAATTTGCATCATGAGCTCTTATAGTGCTATTCAAATATAAAATCTATTGAAAATCTGCTAAAAATAAATAAATATAAGTCAGCTCCAGAAATTATTCTGGGAGCAATGGCCTGGAAACAGTACTATTTTCTTAGTATTTTCAGTGGGGTTTACAAGATAAAAATTGAGCCAGAAAAGCTAGAATCAGAAATTCTCTGTACAAGAGAATTATAACATCTATATGTTATGTTTTTGAGTAATTTTGTGTTGGGGGATTACTGGGGATTGAAACCAGAGGCACTCTATCTCCAAACTACACACCCAGGCATCATCATCATCACCATCATTATTATTTTTTTTTTCTTTTGGAAACAGGGTCTTGCTAGGTTGCGAGAGTCTCGCTAAGTTGCTGAGGCTGTTCTTGAACCTGTGATCCTCTTGTCTCAGCTTCCCAATTACTGGGATTACAGGCATGTGTCACCCTGCCCAGCAAGTGTTTGACTATTTCAAATTGAATACATATCCATAAATAAAAAAAATCACATTAGATAGTGCTACCAAAATGTTTTATCACAGTTTTATTCAAAGTAATGAAAAGATAAAATGGTCCAAATGTTCAGCAAAAGAAAATCAGTTGGGTAAATTATGTTACACCCACAAAATGAATTGTCATATAGCCCTTGAAATTATATTTATGAAGAAAATTTCATGACACAAGCAAAGAGAAAATGATAAGAGAAAAAATTACAGGCTACAATTTGTGCAAACTCTGTGATTTCAACTTGTTAAAGAAACAATTCATAAAAATCTAGAAAGAAATGTGCTAAGCTCTTATAACCGCAGTACCCTTACCTTTAAAGGGTGATAATAACCTGTTTCATAGAGCTGGTGAGGGGGCCAGTTGAGCTGGGGAGGCTCAGAGCACAGTTGATGTATCTTCAGAGCCCTAATAGGAAACACACTGCAAACCCAAATTGGGTAATTGGAGATAATTTGATGAAGGAACTTTTTACCAAAGTGTAGCAAGGATATAGAAAAACATAGACGAAAGAACAGTAATGCAGGGCTAATAAAATTGGAGGTGCAATTATCTCCCTTGGATATGAGAAGGCAGCTAGCAAATCCCAGAGGCAGAGATGTCTGTGTGAAGAAAATTGGTTCCCAGCAGTGTTGACTTGTCAAATATGGTGGTCAGGTTATAGCAACCCATCCAAGAGGAGGCTGGGTGTAAGCACCCCCACAGCACTCTCTTCCTTCTCTCCACATAGAGCTGGAGGTGTAGCTCAGAGTTAAAACACTGTGGGGTTAAAAAAAGAGATAGGGAGATCTGAGGGATGGGGAAGCGTGAGATACTCTGAGCAGACACTCTGATGGCATGACTGAGTTCTTTGTCATAGAGCCTCAGATCTTTGTCTGGAAGCTCTGTCCACTCAACACTCTCCCATATCCAGTAACCATTCTCTTATCTCTTCAGCTCTAGGGATGACATGCATTATCTTTTGTGGGTTTCCAAACGCCCTGCTCAGATTATGGTAAATAGACTTTTTATTAAACTCTCCTCAATCATAATGTCACATCTTATTACTTTTGCACTACTGACCAATAGAATAATTAGAACCGACAGTGGCCTTAGAGATGAGACTGTTAAAAGGCAATTCTGGGATTGGGTTGCTGACATATTGGAATCCTTTAGGCACATAGAAATGAGTGGGAGAATCTAGGGCAGGTGGTTAGAATGGCAATAATTCAAATTACTACTGGTGGTAACTTGATGTCTTGGTCTATTTAGGATGTCATAACAAAATATTACAGGCTGGGTGATTTAAACAATAGAAATCAAGCTCACACAGTTCTGGAGGCTAACATTTACAAGGTACAGGTGCCACCATGGTTGGTTTCAGGTTAGGCTTTCTTCCTTGCTTATAGACAGCTTCCTTCTCAACGTGTGCTCACATGGCCTTTCCTTGGTGTTGTATGCAGAGACAGAAACAGAACGGAACAGACACCAGACCACAGACACACACTGTCTCATTATAAAGTCACTAGATCTATTGGATTGGGGCTTCACCCTCTCGTTTAGCCTTCTTCACTGCCTCATAGGCTCTTTCTCTACATACAGTTAGTGCTTTGTATTATTCCATTTTGTATCTGGGATTAAACACCTGAGGCTGGGTACCTTGATGAAGAAAAGAGGTTTATTTAGCTCACAGTTTTGAAAGTTCAAGTGATGAACCTGGTGATGGCCTTTCTGGTGGCAGAGCCCTGAGGTGGCACAGGGCATCACATGGCAAGAGACAAGGAGTGCAGAGGCATGTCTGCTGTGATTTTTTTCTGCCTTCTTATGTAGCCAATAGTATTCAATTATAGGGACTCCACCTTGATGACCTTACATAATCCTAATCACCTTCCAAAGGCCCCGCTCTAAACACCAGGGTCAGATTAAGATTCCTCCTCATACAAGATGGGGATTAAACTCCAACACCACACACTATAGCACATGATGTACATACACAAACCTATAAGACTCAATCACTATCCGGAGCATGAAAGGGAGGGAAGGGGGAGGAATAGGGTGGGATTGGAGGGAGGGCTAAATGTGCAATGTGTGCATGTATGATGTTCATACCCTGACATATATCAAAATGTATAATTATAATGCACAAATAAATGAACATAAAAAAATTTGCATTTCATTGCTAAAAAAAAAGAACCCTGAAGGACACTCGCAGACCATAACCAAATTATAGCAGGCTTTGACACATGTATCTGAGGGGAGGGAGATGGTGTATGAGACACAAACATTCAGTCTACAACACCTGCCTTGACGGGCATAGTGAAGGAAAGAAGAGATCAAATAGTTGGGCACTAAGCTGCTATGGCAACCAGAATAACCAAGATACTTGTTATAGATGGTGGAATGATATTGCTTTCAAAGTCCTAGAGAATATATAAGCGACAAAGAATAAGTAGAGATGTGTGGCTGTCTAACAGAGAATTCATGTGGACTATTAGAGTTTTCAGTAAGCTTTGAAATGACTCTTGTTTTCTAGAGTTGAGAAGCACAGTTGGCTGAGGACCAAGCCCAAAGCTTGAAAGTAATAGTTGGACGTGTAGGAGCCAAGTAAATGCTCAATTATTCCAGTTAAGGCATTGGTAGGGAATGAATTAAATACTGAGGCATGTATACATGTGAGCAGTCAAGACTGAAAACATAAAATCATCTTGAAGTTCCCTTGATCACTAAAATATAACCACCCTCCCTTTGTGATGGAACCAGCATTTTCTGAAAGAAAAATTTTTCAATGTCTGCAGATAGAAAAATTTACACAAGGGTTCCAAACCCATAGTGGGAATCAGATTCAGAATTAGCCCAGATTCAGAAGTACAAAGCTTGACTCAAGAAGAGATAGCCTACATTAAGAGAAAAAAAAATGTGCTCCATGTGGTGCAGCACGCCTATAATCCCAGTGACTCAGGAGGATGGGCCAGGAGGATCACAAATTCAAGGCCAGCCTCTGCAACTTAGGGAGACCCTATCTCAAAAGTAAAGTAAAACCAGGTGTGGTGAGACATACCTGTAATCCCAGAAATAAATAAATATATATATATATATATATATATATATATATATATATACTGGGAATATCATTCTGGGGTAGAGAGCCCCTGGGTTCAATCCATAGTATAAATAAATAAATAAATAAATAAATAAATAGGGCTGGGGATGTAGTTTAGTGGTAAAGAACCCCTGGATTCAATTCCCAATATAGGAAGGAAGGAAGGAAGGAAGGAAGGAAGGAAGGAAGGAAGGAGATAAAAACAAAAGAAAAGAAAAGCAGAACTTTATAAAGCTATATGGGCAGCAGTGTAAAAAGTGTGTGTGTGTGAATGGTCACTAAGAGTGGTAGATGAAGGAATAGAGAACAAAAAGTTTGCTTGGGACAGCTTCTTTTAAAATAGTGAGATTACCTAAGAGTCAGAATTTAATGCATTGACTGGAGCATTAAAAGTCTTCAAAGTTAGCCAATTAAAGCCTGGACTCAGCAGTGGCTTATAGTTAATGTTGACATGCCAGAACTTTGGTGTATACTGTAGCCATTCTATTTAATGTGTTTTCTACAACCAGCAGCATCACCTGAAAACTTCTTTAAAATGCCGAATTCTTGGCCCCAAACTCAGTCTATTAAATCAAAATATGCCTTCTAACCTTACACCCTGTGATTTGTGTGCACCTTAAAATCAAGGAAGTACTTCAGGCAAAGAAAATAATCCTCCAAATCTCAACTTAAGCCAACTATTCAGCTAACCATCACCTGTTAGGAGATACTTTCCATCTTTCCCTTGCATTTCTGCAGAGAAATGTTTTATGAACTGAGACACTACCTTTGTCCAGAACAATTTTTCCACATTTTCATGGATGATTTTATAGTGAACAGACTTGGGGGATAGGCAAAATATTCCTTCTGGAGCACAAGTCAAGGATGCTCACTACCCAGTATAATAAAGTTAATGACTCCTGCCAGAGCCAAAAGCAGGCAGATTTGCTCTCATAAATAATTTGGGTTCCCTAAGCTCAAAATTTCTTAGACTTCAAACCACTTCATAAGCAGATATCATCTATTTCTCTTCATATCGCCAGGGCACTGGAACTAGAAAATGCTGATACCCTGGCTATCGCTACTCTGAGTAATAAAGACATCTGTGTCTGACAGAGAAGTCTCCTGGAAACATCAATTGGTAGGCTAACTTGTTAACCTGCGAGTTAAATAAAATCTCAAACCCTTCATATAATTGACAGATGTATATCAACAAGGATAGGATGCTAATAGACACATGATTTTCTGGAAGAGGAAAACAAAGACCTTTCAAAACAATACATGGAGCCCGGCATGGTGGCGCACACTTGTAATCCCAGTACTTGCAGGCTGAGACTGGAGGATCCGGGTTCATGGCCAGCCTCAGCTACTTAGTGAGGCCCTCCACAACTTAGTGAGACCCTGTTTCAAAATAAAGAATAAAAAAAAATAAGAAGGCTGGGGTTGTAGCTCGGAGGTAGAATGCCCCTGGGTTCAATCCCTGGTACCACCAAAAAAAAAAAAAAAAAATACATGGAATTTGAGGCAATTTGGTAACACACATGTTAGCCAGATCATATGGTCAAACGGGCAGTAAATGATCTTCCAATGTATTGCTTATCAATAAGGAAGAATTGGGGAGGTGGCTATAGGACAAGGACAAGTAAATAGGTTCAAATGCAAGTCCCAAAGTGGAGCCCTGGCTGTTGTGCTAACTGTCCTGCAGGCGTCACTATTTCCTCCAAACCATGGCAGCCTCCGGCATGTCCACCCTGTTGTAAAATCCAGCACTAAGAGGTGTCCTGAGTGGCAGGAGTTTCTGACCTCTTTCTGAAAACAGTTACAGAGAAACAAGTCTACATTGACTACAGAGGAGGGAAATCTATGACTACTATGGCTGAAACCAGATGAATTATTGGTTGATTTGCTTGTGATAAAGAGGAGTAGAATATGTAAGAATTTATTTTAAGGAAGAAAGCAGTAGCTAGATCATTTTTAGGGGTCAACTCCTAATGTAGTCTACCATGCTAATTTACAATCCATGTGAAAATAAAAGTCCTCAGAAACATTTTCAAAAAACGCTAATTGTTCTAAGGAAATTTGGGGCCCCAGATTTCTCTGAGACAAAATCCATGGTAAACCATAGATTAAATATTGAATAATATTGAGTTCTTGTTGCCCAAAATTGGGCTTAACTGCAGATGAAGATTATCCACTAGAGGATGAGAAGCTGACTTAAAGAAATCTAGATGAATTTTTGCTGTTGGTCTGACTGCCCTAGAAAACTTCCCTTACACTTGTGCTAAAACCAAGCAATAATTTAAGAGATGTTCTCATGACAACAGGAAAGAGCATGCCCTATATCAAAGTGGACTGCTTGAAAACATAACCACTGTCTGAGTAACACCCAAATCAGCCAAATAGCAGAAGCTCAAGACCCTAGCCAGAAAGCAATGTGACTGGCTGCTGTGTCAATGGGTCCCTAACGATGGGTCAAGTGGCTACCAAATAGTGACCTTACTGCCCCCAGAGAGCTGTGAGTGTGCTGAAAATATTGGCAGTTTGTTTGGTTGAGGCATGAACACAACACTACTGGAAGCTAAGTGTAAATATTACTTGCTTTTAGACTCTTCTCTCCTTCTCTCCCTATCTGTCCTAAACTCAGCTTTTTAGTTTTTTTGTTTTGTTTTGTTTTGTTTTGTTTTGTTTTGTTTTGTTTTGTTTTTTTCTACTGGGGATTGAAACCAGGGGAATCAACCTCTGAGTTACATCCCTAACCCTTTTTTTTTCTATTTTGAAATAGGGTCTCCCTAAATTTCTGAGGCTGGCCTTGAAGCTGCGATCCTCCTGTCTTAGCATCACAGGTACTGGGATTCCAAGCATGCGACACCAATCCATGCCCAGCTCCAAGCTCAGGCCCTTCCCATAAGCATCCTCTTAAAATAACAAAAAGGGTTAGGGATGTAACTCAGAGGTTGATTCCCCTGGATGCTTATGGGAAGAGCCTGAGGTCTTCCTTTCCCAAGAGGAACCAGAGCCTATAAGTACCCATTTGACTTTCCATCACAGTATAGTTTGGAGTAAGCCTGGTTTCCTGGATACTTAATATAGAATTAAATGCTAGGCTTTGGACTCAATCAGATATTTAACAATTTTTGTAAGATGTAAAGCCTTTCTGCTATTTTATAGGAACAGTGTGAAGACTACATGCAATAATATGTATAAAAATTTAGAGCTGGGCATGATGGCTCATGTCTGTAATCCCAATACTTGGGAGTCTGAGACAGGAGGATCACAGGTTTGAGACCAGCCTCAGCAACTTAGCGAGACTCTCAGCAATCTAGTGAGAACCTGTTTTGAAACAAAAAGTAAAAAGAGATGGGGTGTAGCTTGGAGGTAGAATGTTCCTGGGTTGAATCCCCAGTACCACACACACACACAAATAATATATTGTCTGGCATACAATATAGTCTGTTCTGAATAATTATTAACTATTATTAATTTGTATAAAATGTACTATAGGTATAACACCATAACAATTTTGCTATTGGATAAGTTGTAGTACACAATATCTAATTGCACTGCTATAGTAAAATGCAGTTTTAATATAAATTATCATTGTTTTTTAAAATTAGTATGAATATTAAACTCTAGAATTTTAGTTCAGATATTTTGCATGGTTAAATTGGCATATAAATATAAATTTAGATTATGTAGCCACTAAAATGATAACATAGAGCCAGGCATAGTGGTGCATGCCTATAATCCCAGGATTTGAGAGGCTGAGACAGGAGAATCTCAGATTTGAGGCCAGTCTGAGCAACTTAGCAAGACCCTTAGCAACTCATTGAGAACATGTTTCAAAAAATAAAATAAAAATGGTTAAGGGTGTAACTCAGAGATAGAATGCCCCTGTGTTGAATCCCCAGTACAAAAAAAAAAAATATGGTATCATAGGTTAATTTATATTGACATAGAAAAATAACTACGAAGTGTTTTCTGTTTAGGTGGGAAAAAAGCAAACTTCAAATTTACAATAATAATGCAATCATACATATATAAATATAGATAGGTATATACAGAAAGAGAAAGAGTGGGAGATTATACATATCTATCTATCTTTCTCTCTCTCTATATATATATATATGCATCAAGAAACATAGAGATACTATAAATTTTAACAAAGGCTATCTCTCAGTATGGAATTAAGAAATATTTTACTTTCTTTTATGTATCTTTGTAATGTTTAAGTACTTTGCAACAAGCATGGTTTAATAAGCAGACACACATGTAATGCTTTTTTCATTGTAGAATAAATATAAAATTTTTATACTTTCTATTATTTGTCACTTATAATTCCCCCAATTTTGTGAATACACAGGGCAAGCATAGTCTCAATAAAAATTGTCTCAGAAATGTTTAGATTCCATTATCTTGATTGTATTGAATCCTCAAAAAACCTCACATCTATTTAGTAACATGCATGAGCTCAGGGCAAGGACAGGGATTCCTGATCCTGATTCTTTTTCAATATTTGCTTTTCCATAACTTCTCAAAGAGCACTCGTTAGAAGTTTACATGAAGATGCAGTGAGAAGAATAAGGAGAAGGGAGCATATCTATGTGCCAGTCACTGTATTAAGATTTCATTAGAGACAAGATACGAGGAAGAAGAAGTAAAAAGAGCTGTGCTCCACTCATTCCCTTCACCACTGGAATATTCTTCTGGGAAAGAAAAGAAGGAAGGGTATCTAGTCCAGGGTCCTTGCCAGCAATTTTCCAGACCTTGAAGGAAATAGAATAATGACATTACTGAGAGATCATTTTCTATAGGCTGTTATTTACAGGATGCCCTTGGTTTAGGGTTACTTATAGTCAACACATTTGGAATTATAGATTTATGAAACTCGACTCTATACGCAGTGTTATGTAGCTAGGGTTTAGAATGGAAATAGCTAAAATTCTCTGGCTGTGTTGGGCAGTAATCTCTCATCTGGAGATCATGTCTGCTCTTGTCTAGAGAGCTTGTGTCCTGTGAAGGATGAAGGACTTAGGGGTCAGCCTCCAATGTTCTAGAATACTCCCTTTTCTCTGTACACCAATCAATTGCCATTAAAATTAATAATAGACAAGATTTTTGATTCATGTGACACAGATTTGAAAAGACAATCTTTTGTATTCACTTTAAAAAAATTAAAACAAGCTGGGCGTGGTGGCGCACGCTTATAATCCCAGTACTTGGGAGGCTGAGACCAGAGGATCGGGGTTCACGGCCAGCCTCAGCTACTTAGTGAGGCCCTCTGCAACTTAGTGAGACCTAGTTTCAAAATAAAGAATAAAAAAATAGGGCTGGGGTATAGCTCAGAGGTAGAATGCCCCTGGGTTCAATCCCTAGTACTGCAATAAAACAAAAAAGAGTAAAACAAAAAGAACAACAAAACCAAGAACACATACTTATATTTCTCCAAACAATAGGTGTGGCTTAGCAAGAGAGAATTAATATTTATGTAGAATTTACCATGTAGCAGGTGCTATAGCTATATTATTTCTCTGTGCTACATACCATGTGAAGCAGGTGGTTTCATTCCCATCTCCATATACAATGAATAAGACATAAATAACTTCTGTAGTTGTGCAAGCTTACTTAGCCACTACTAAGTCAGGAATCTGGCATTGGAACCTGCATCCATCTCTCTGTTCCCTACTGCTGCCTCGTAGGAGTATGTTAAGTCTTTGATCACCTTTTTCATGGGTTGAATTAAAAAAACAGCTCTCTACTTTAGAACCTGACTTGAAATTCCAAATGTATTGGAAAGTGGTACTGTCTAGGTTTTGCAGCCCTGTACTTTAAAAAGTAACGTCATTGCCTTGGTTAGATATCCAGCATTAGGGTCCTACACTCAGTAAGACAAAATGATTCTCCTTCTAATAAAACTTCCTTTGATGGCACTCAGCATCCACTCCTAAAAAGTCACTTTTAATTACACTTTGACATTTACTTTACACCAAAGAAATAAATAAACCCCATGACTTTTAATGGAATGGATATGGGTTTCACCCTGGTAGCAGGTCAAAATTGAAAGAAGTCATCTATAAAGGCTTTGAAAGAATTTGAAGAAAATTACTGTGCTTTTTTTCATCTAAAAGTAAAGTGACACTTCTATGCTCCATGGGTAGAAATATTCTTCTTCTTTTTTTTGACATATGATTCAGGGGGATTTAATAACGGTTCTATATGAAAATGAATTCTAGAGAGGCTAAGATGATGAATAATTACAAGTAACAAGAATTCTCTTCTTTTGATGTTATTCCCAGTTATTTCTAATTCCGACTAAATAAATATTTCTGGGAATGGAAGGTAGTTGAGAAGTAGGCTCAGGTAGGAGTGTGTCATGTTATACAACCCTAGAACTTCTCTGCACATGGGTAGCACGCCATGAAGTCTAAATCCACAGGTAAGCAAATAGAATCAATACATAAGCAGGGTCATTCAAACCACATATTTATAATTATACTTACAGTATATATATCACATAAGAAAAATTTAATTCTCATGTTACTACATGATTTTTAATATTTTCCTAGTTTCCCAGCATTCAGACAGCCCCTTTGAGAAAGAAAAAAAATCAATATATCACAAAGGACAAAAACTAGAGATGACCAAAATACACAAAATCCAGATGAATTAGTCAAGGCCCTTTTAGAAAAAATTATTTTTTCAGTACTAAGGACTGATCTCAGGAGCATTCTATCTCCAAACTACACCCCCAGCCCTTTTTATTTTTTATTTTGAAGCAGGGTATCACTAAGTTGTGAGGCTGGCCTTGAATATGCCAGCCTCCTGTCTCAGTCTCCCAAATACTGAGATTACAGGTATATGCCACCACTTCCAGCTAGAAGAAATCTTTCTAATATAGCAAAATTGATTGTTTTTTACACTACTGTTATTTTAACATAGATTAATGGTGTAATATTAGTCATCTTGTTCAAAACAAGCTGATTTGCCAGGTGTGGTGGAGCACGCTTGTAATCCCAGTACTTTGGGAGGCGGAGACCGGAGGATCCGGGTTCTCGGCCAGCCTCAGCGCGCACGCGCAGGCGTGCGTGCGCTCTCTCTTTCTCCTCTCTCTCCCTCCCTCTCTCTCTCTCTCTCTCTCTCTCTCTCTCTAGTGAGGCCCTCTGCAACTTCGTGAGACCCGGTTTCAAAATAAAGCATAAAAAAATAGGGCCGGGGGTGTAGTGCGGAGGAAGAACGCCCCTGGG